>JASTWL010000370.1:32500-185395 GCA_035220575.1 Temnothorax rugatulus | reverse complement strand
TAAAGAACACAATTTTCTTAAAGAAAAAACTTGTTGTGTAAGAGCGTAACGTGGCACAGTAGATAGCGCCTAATCTACAAAGCTGAAGAACAATTTTAATGCCATTTACAATGAGTGTAATTCTTGTTCCGTTGTTAAGAACAATGTCTAAAATACCTGGAATAAACTATTGCGCGCTGTGTATCTCTGTAGGCATTCATATTCATGCATTAAGTTTCATTCTTACAGAATGTCTATTCACCAAGTAGGGGAGACCGGGCAAACTCGACACGATTTTTTCAAAGGCAATTTTCAACAATTAATTAAAATTTTCAAGCAAATTTAATGGTACCATTTAAGAGTGTTCCTTCAGGTACAAAATTGCTTCAGGAAATTTTGCTGTACGTCGCTTAGTTTTGCTCCCAGGAAAGGAAAAGTGACGCGAAGACAAATTTTTCAAATTGAAAAATGCCGGGCAAACTCGACACTTTGCGCTGATCGACACAATTTGATCTGGAACTTATTTTTTATTGTCTGAAACTAAACATACATTGTTTATTGTGTATTTAGAAAGTACAAAATTCGGAATTAAGTAAAACAATTATTGGAAATAATGAGAACAAAAATTGTTGAACATTCAATATTTTCATCTAAACTCTGAAAAACAATTTATGCAATGTATTCGCGATTAGACGTGCGCACAAATTTTGTCATGGGCCATATACTTGCATGACAAGCATTGTTTGTTATTGAGAGCCGATAAAACGGCGTGGTGTCGACTTTGCCCCGAACGTCGTTTTTCACTTTTGTTACTCCAAAAATGTAAAAATTTTGAAAATATGCAAAAATTATTATCGGATTTGTATAAAGCATCGAATTTCCCATACTCACATCATCATAATCACATACCGGTAGATTCGCAAGAGTAAAGCCCGATGACAAGTAGAAATTTTCGGGAGATCAGAAAAATTACTTTTTACTATCAAAAACGCTTATGTCGCGCTAAAAATTACACCATAACTCAGAATGTTACCAAATTCCATTGATAATACCCGGGAAAAAAAGATTATATATAATTAGAGGAAAGTACCCGATTATGAGATACCATATCTATTTTGTGTGATTGCCGGAAGTCTATGGGCAGAATTGAAAAATATAGTAGGTCATTTTGAAGGGAATTTAATAAGCTTTAAGATGCTGAAATGTAAAATTTAATTTAAATATTGATTTTCTGAAAATTAGAAAAATGTAAAAAATGAGTTTTAAAAAAATCGAAAAAGTGTGCTCCTAATATGAGAGACCCCGGGAAATCGCTAATAAAGTGCAAAATCTCATATGCAATTACAAAACTTTATTTAAAGTTTTTAAAAGACAAATGTAATGACAGCATTTGCAACAATCGAAACCCACTTATACTCAATATTGTACCTAATCTTCCCCCTCCCCCTTCCCCCTTAAATCAAGGTCAGCACAGTCTTATAAATTCGTATAAACCTTCCCTTAACGTTAATATAGTATTTTCTCTTCTTTTATTACTATACACAATAACTTGCATACTCCAGCACCCAGGAGTACCCTGAGTATCTCATGTTACGAGCACCACGCCTTGCGGTTTCGCGATCACCAAATCTAATCTCTACAATTGAGCAACTCACATATCCGTATTTTCCCATTAATACGACCTTACTCTATCGCTGCATGCAGAACTTATTGCCAAATATTTATTAATAAACAAGGTTTAAACGTTTAAAAACTCATATTCATGAACTTGACAACATCTAATTTCACAATTTCTTTCTCTGCAACGACTACACGCACGATCAAACAATGAATTTTCCACTAAATAGGTTTTACTCCAAGGGCAATAAATTCATGGTGGAACCAACAGATAGGGCCTATTAGTTTAGCAGAAACCTCGCTGTCGCATATTAGAGCCTATCTCATAATAGGGGACTTCCTCTATATATCAATTATATATAAATATATATGCTTATATATGATTATATATGAATTTTGTCTCTATATATGAATTATATATGGGTCCATATATGATTATATATGGACATATATAATTCCAAATATAACTAGATATGAACAATAGATCATATATGCTCATATATGAAATTATATATGGATCCATATAAGATTATAGGAAGTATATATAACCCTATATGATTATATAATATCATTATATATGTTCATATATAATTATATATAATCATATATATTTATATATAATTATATATGATCATATAGAGACAAAATTCATAAATAATCAATATATTTATATATAATTATAGATAATCTTTTTTTCCCGGGTACTGACACATAAAGACGCATTTACAGTAAGAAAGGCAAGTTTCTACGATAGATTTAAATTGGCAAAAAGCCTAGTGTCAAGTTTGCTCCGGTGTCGAGTTTGCCCCAGTCTCCCCTACATATTGAATTATTTTCGATAACGACTTAAATTTAGCGTATACCATGAAAGAAGAGTACCGTGTATCTCATTATTATCCTGTGTAACTTGCGACAGGCATTAGAACGGCAAGGAGACTCACGCAAATAAAGCACCCCGAATCGTGAGAGGCAAGGGGACTCACGCAAATCAAGCACTCCGAATCGTGAGAGGCAAGGAGACTCACGCAAATCAAGCACCCCGAATTGTGAGAAGCTAAGAAATAATGAATATGCAATAAGCAGTTACACAACAAGTTTTTCTTTAAGAAATTGTGTTTTCCTTACATTAATTGATTCGTATTGTTTGCAAAAATAAAAAGTAAGGAATTTGAATTATAAATACTTAACAAAATATTATGTCACAATACTGTAACTTTCAAGCCTTATAACTCGAAAAGTACTTAATGAAAAAATACTTAATTATAGTGTTTTGGAAAGCTCTCGACATAAGCTATAAGAATATGCAATAAAAAATAGGGGGTTTCATTTAAGAAACTGAAAGTGTCCTTGACCTGACCTTAACGATGCCACCCAAGGTCAAATCAATGACACTTATGTTCCCCTCAAAACTATACAATTTTTGTCTAAAACATTTTTCTCTAAAATGCTTAGTTTTTGAAAGAAAAGGGGTGGACGGGTGGTCTCAGACACCCTGTATATATATGTATATATATATATATATATATATATATATATATATATATACACAATATATATACATACACATATATCTGAAATGATTCAGGAAAATTCCGCCAACAACATATTAAAAATAAACCAAACCGTTACTAACGCAGTCTTTTAAAATGGTGTTTTCATGGACACTGCAATATTGGCAGTGCACTTGCATTTCATTAGTAACCAATATTAGCTTTGCATTGGGAAATATATTAGCCATTTAAGACATTCAATATAACCAATATTCAGCCATTGACACGTAACATTGGCGATACATTTGCACTTATTCTGAAATCAATATTCACATATATTGTATTGGGAAATCTTGGCCAATACATTTCCAATGCATACGCAATACCGTGTACTTATTGACACGTAACATTGGCGATACATTTACACTTATTCTGAAATCAATATATTCACATTGTATTGGGAAATGTTGGCCAATGCACTTCCAATGTAAACGCAATGCCGTGTATTTATTGGCACGTAACATTGGCGATACATTCGCACTTATTCTGAAATCAATATTCACATTGTATTGGAAAATGTTGGCCAATGCACTTCCAATGTAAACGCAATACCGTGTACTTATAGGCCAGTCATTTTAGGTTTTCTGTGCAAAAAAATTAGTAACCACTATTTTTTTTTTTAATCGCTTTATTTCGTTGTTTTAAATAACATATTAAAAATAGAGAACGATACCGTGTGCGCTAAAAAAGTTATTCAAGGTCAAAGGTCACGAAAATCAGTTTTTTGCAAAAATCTCGTTTTGTATGGCTCTGAGGTCAATTAAGGTGGTTACAAAAAAGAAAGATCATGAAATTCTCTACAAAAATGGTTCTATTCATTTTTCACGTACGATGAACCGTTTGCGAAATACAAAGTGACGAATGTGTACGTCGAGCGTTGTATCCATTTCCGCACCACCGTTGAGGTAAGATACAAGGCGCATTCCGTAACGCCCATATGCCCGCATTTTCTATAGTAAATGTGACGTATGCTATAGAAAAAAGGTGAAAGTGGCAGCTGGCTCGCATTCTATTGAATTTTTGGGGCGGAAGGGGGGGGAGGGGTACCGTTATTTTATACCTGCGAGGGTCAGTAGCTGTACTGCGCGTTAGTTCTCAGTCAGTTTTAAAATATTCGTGGACCAAGTGTGCCGATATTTGTAAAACGTACAGAGAATAATTATTAAATTGATTAATCCAATGGCTGAAAATTGTTTTATATGTGATAAGCCGCTCTCCAATGCTCCAACTGTAACTGTGGAGCGCGGTATGAAAACTTTGAGAGACTCAAGTGTTAAAAGAGGTGATCAACACATTGAGCATTTAACTAACGTTAATTCTGTGACTGTGCATGTGAGGTGTCGAATAGACTACGTTAATAAAAACAGTATTGAAGCATATAAAAGGCAATGCATCGACGAGGGCCCTAGTACATCTCAATGTTCTCCGCGAAAAAGACGATCAATGTCGAGCTCCTTCAATTTTGAAAAATTGTGTTTGTTTTGTGCCGAACCAGCCGACGAAGCAGTTGAGAGAAAAAAAAAACAACATAGATCAATTATAAGTTATGTGAGTACAAATCAATTTCAAGACACTATTATTAAAACAGCGGATGCACGTGGTGACCGATTCGGCAGAATAGTAAAAGATCGCGTTAACTTCGTATTTGATTTAAGAGCTGTAAAAGCTAAATATCATAAAAATTGTTATACACTATTTTTAAAACATCCAACAAGCAGCAAGATAGGCCGACCAATCGACATACAAATCGCCGAGAAAATGGAAAAAATATTTTATTACATCGAAAATCACGATGATTGCCAATTCACGTTAGCAGAGCTGCGAGATTTGCTTGGAGAAGATGCCCCTGCGGATATGACGATCCAAACAAAATTAATAGAAAAATATGGTAAAAATATTATTATTACTGTGAAGCCAAATAAAATGACAATAATATGTTTTCGCGATACTCAAGCGGCTATACTGACCAATGCTTGGTACGAAGATAAAAAATTAAAACCAGCAGAAGAACGTTTACGTATAGTTGAAACTGCTGCAGCAATTATAAGAGAAGATATTTGCAGTACCATTGTCAACACAGATTTTTATCCTCCTCCGAGTGAAATGTTCTCTAATGTTAATGAAACAATTCCCGAAAGCCTTCAATTAATGATTGAAGAGATAATTTTAAAAAATAAAAAAGGCAAGAAGGACAATTTGAAGCTCAAATGCTCGGCTATAAATCATGCTATAATGTCTGCAGTGAGACCAAGATCTTTTTCATCACAATTAATAACTAATTTTTTAAATGATAAAGATAACGAAGATGATGAAACGTAATTTTTTTACATTTGACATGGATTAGGCCTACTGGGGACACCATGTAAAAAAAAAAACGCGCCTTGTATCTTACCTCAACGGTGGTGCGGAAATGGATACAACGCTCGACGTACACATTCGTCACTTTGTATTTCGCAAACGGTTCATCGTACGTGAAAAATGAATAAAACCATTTTTGTAGAGAATTTCATGATCTTTCTTTTTTGTAACCACCTTAATTGACCTCCGAGCCATACAAAACGAGATTTTTGCAAAAAACTGATTTTCGTGACCTTTGACCTTGAATAACTTTTTTAGCGCACACGGTATCGTTCTCTATTTTTAATATGTTATTTAAAACAACAAAATAAAGCGATTAAAAAAAAATAGTGGTTACTAATTTTTTTGCACAGAAGCCATATTTTCGTCTAAAATGACTGGCCTATTATTGACACATAACATTGGCGATACATTCGTACTTATTCTGAAATCAATATTCACATTATATTGGAAAATCTTGGCCAATGCACTCCCAACATTAATCCAATATTACATAATTATTGACGTACAATATTAGAAGTACACTGGCATTTATTTCATGACCAATATTGATTTCATATTGGGAAATGTTGGCCAATGCACCCTCAACATTAATCCAATATTACATAATTATTAAAAAACATTGTTGTAAAAATGTATAATTGCTGAATAATTCTGAACTCAATGGCAACCGTTCGTCGACAGTCTGGCAAATAGTTATTATTGGGGTTATACTTCAAGCCCATAATTGTTCAATAGTAACTATTCACATCTGAATAGTAACTGCAGTCAATAGTTTTGCGAATGCCCGAGTAGAAATTAACCTAGTCGATCTGATCCAAGACATATAGTAGCTAGATACTATTGATTAAATTAAGTTTTCTAACTCGTCACTGAGTAGTTGCTAGCTAATAATTTATATGTAATTGGTCATAACATATATAGACAAAAAAAAATATATTTATCAATCGTAGTAGTGGTGCAGTACGTAAGATGAGCGACTCATAAGCCAGGGGTCTCAGGTTCAAATCCCACCAGGGGCACTAAAGTATAAACGAATTTTTCAGGTATAATTTAAATTGTATTGTGATTCTAAGATTTTCAGTAATAGAAAAAGTATTGGCATTCACTTCTTAAGAACAATAAAAAAGGTAATAAATAAAATTTTTACTTTTTTATTTAGTGGCTGTCTATTTCCATAAGAAACTATTCGTCAATAGTTTTCGTGAATAGTTACTATTGGAAAATACTTAATCCCAAATAGTTTCTCAGTAGTCCGCCAAAAAACTACTGGAAATTTACCAATAGGTTTCCTAAACAGTTACTATTGGATCTCAATAGTTTTTTTTTCATATGGGAATATTGGTTTCATATTGAAAAATGTTGGCCAATGCACTCCCAACATAACCAATGTTTAGCCAATGTTTAGCCAATGCACTCCCTGCTAAAAATAACCGATTGAATCCGATTAAAAATTTTGAATCCGCATGAATCTGGATTCTTGATCCGGAAATCACGGATTCATAACGATTACACCGACTGAAAACGATTGAAACGGATTGGTATTCGACGATGTAATTTCAATCACGCGGTTCCTATCGGTTTGAATCGTTATGATTTCATAAAGCCCGTATCAGACTACGGATTGGGATTGAGATTGGATTGAAATTTAATCAATCAGAATAAAGAAAACTAACTTCAAGTTTAGTGAACTTTGCTCTAATTGGTCAAATTTCAATTCAATCTCAATCCCAATCTGTAGTCTGATACGGGCATAACGATTATACCGATTAAAAACGATTAAAACGGATTCATACTCAAGGATGTAATTTCACTCGTTTTCTATCGGTTTCTATCGGTTTGAATCGGTCTTACAATTAGTCAATCCGTTTAAATCGTTATAATTTTGTGAATCCCGAAATTACGAAATCATAATGATTTAGACGGATTGACTGATCGATTCAAACTGATAGAATCCCTGAATTCCGGATATATATATATATAAACAGGATTATTTATTACTTTATTATAATTACTACTTTATTATAATTCCATTCTTTGTACTAGAAATTTGTTACAATGTGCAGTATTTATTTAAATAAAAATATTTTACAGTTTTGCAAATATAGAACTCATGACTTTACCAAAAGGAAATCCTGTAGTAAGAACTCTATTACGTAAAAATTATGTGCTATATACAATTTTAATGATTAAAGCGGATTTAATCCGATTCACATAGCTACTTTTATTACCCGATTGAAATGGATTAAGCGCAGATTGAAACCGATCGAGTCGGATTCAGATAAATCCGGAAATATCGCATTAAATCCGATTCCGGCGTTGTATTAAAATTTCATGATTGATGCGGCTTCAATACGATTTATGTGGTCACTTTATTTACCCGATTAAAATGGATTGGCATTAATACAATTGAAACCAATTGAGTCGGATTCAGATGAATCCGGAAATATCGCATTAAATCCGATTCCGGTGTTGTATTAAAATTTTACGATTGATGCGGATTCAATACGATTCATGTGGTCACTTTTAATGGAACTTTATTCACCTGATTAAAATAGATTGGCATTAATACGATTGAAACCGATAACGGTGGATTCAGATCAATCCGGAAATGCCGAATTAAAAACGATTCCGATTGATGATTGTTATTAAAACCGATTTACTTCCAATCGGGCATCCGATTAACCGGATTGAAAACGCATTCATTCCGATTCAATTTTACCAAATTTAATGCGGAACCAATCGGATTCAATCGGTCATTTTCAGCAGGGCTGTGCTACTAAACGGTTAGCTTAACCGACGGTTAAAGTTAGCAGGATTGACCAATAGAAATGACTCCACCCTGCTAACTTTAAGGCTGTATCAAAGGTACAATCTTAGACAAAAGTGCATGAAATTTGAAATACTTGAATATCTACGCCTAACGCATAGTAAATCTAGATGTAAGATACTCAAATGATAGTAGGAGTCTTATTTTTACTCCTAGAAAGGTATTTTTTACTTTACAAATGTTTTTTCCAGTATTATTTGCGATTTTTGTAATTTATGAGCCTAAACTTTTGGCAGTGAAAATGCCCTGATTTCAACTTTATAACATCAAATTATTTCAAAGCGAAAGACATTATTCAGCAGTGCTGATAAACAAATGTGACTTTAATAACGTCAAAAAAGATAAATATGTATCATATAAACGATAATTTTTAATATTATTTATTATAAACATTGTTATGCGACTCTCTCAAAAGAGACGTGACAACGCTGTATGACTCGATTCACGTAAATTTGCAGCCTTGCACAGTATCAAAACAGTGTGAGACTTGATGCGAGCTGCGAGGTGCGAGGTTATGTCTGTTCGTTTACATTTTTACAATGTCAGACACGAAAAGTTATCGGTGGAAAGGCAAAATAGTGACAAAAGCAGTTTATGAAAAAAGACTCGCTCAACGAAAAGCTGGAGAAGAAACGTGCATAAATAAGCCCCATCGCTTTCACGAGCCATCGAGATACATTCATGCCGACAGCACAATTATCTCAAGTTATAATTTTATTTCTTTAAAACGGTGTAGTGAAGACAATTGAAACTTGGCAGATATTTTCATCTATTCGTATACTAGATGTACAAAAAAGTTCAAAATATTGGTAGCGCTCCTTCAACATTTTTTTAGCTGTTTTATCCGTCAAAATCGTCTCTTCCCATAAGAATACGTGTAAAATCAGTGAAAATTAAAATCGTTATATCTCAGCAACCGTTTAGTGGATTCGTTTAATTCTTTTTTGTAGCACATTAGGAAGACTAAAAGAACATTCTCACAAATTTTTATCCACTTGATAGCGCTTTGAAAATAGGTGCAATACATCCTTAACCGGATAAGCTAACAGTGGTTGGTGAAAGTTTAAATAATTTTCCTAAACTTCCCTGAATAATTCCCAAATTATATAAAAAAGAATAATTTAAAAATATTCAATTTGTCTGCTAACTCTACGGTGGTGGTGAAATTGGCTCTAAAAATCATACTGAAGTTAGCTTACAATCGTACCAACCCAATCGCGTATAGCTATTGCTAGTCTGGCGCCATCTAGTGGCTGGGGTACTTAATAGTTTTTAGTAAGTATACCCCAGCTTTGGGTACCCCATGCCTTATCTAGACCGGATAAGG
Source organism: Temnothorax rugatulus (assembly GCA_035220575.1). Classification (NCBI taxonomy): domain Eukaryota; kingdom Metazoa; phylum Arthropoda; class Insecta; order Hymenoptera; family Formicidae; genus Temnothorax; species Temnothorax rugatulus. Next base: position 175,734 of record JASTWL010000370.1, on the reverse strand, counting down.
GCCCGGACACACACTTTTTCGTAACAGTAACAGTAAAGTTTCGACCAATCGCGTTGCTTGAATCGGAAACTTTACTGTTACTGTTACGAAAAAGTGTGTGTCCGGGGCTTAATGATCCTACTTGTGACAGTTGTGACCTCAATGAAGTTAGCCGGATAACTTCGACTTAAAACATTTTTTTTACGAATCGTTTGTTAGTCGTTTGTAGGTGATTGTTAGACTAATTTAAACATTTGTTAGTTAATAGGTTTTATGTAAACACGAAAATAATTTTTAGTGTTAAAATATAGTCGATAAATATAGAATTCTTTACAGTTATTGTTTCAAAACGGGTTCGATCGCTGCGGAATCGTTTGTTGGTCCCGAATAAGCTAATTAAAACGTTTGTTGGATCACGGTTTCGATTAAAAAGACGAAAAACTGTATGTGCTCCATCACAGCTCCGTGGCCACATGCGCATGCTCTGTGGCCATATGCGCATGCGAAAAGTGCGCGAATTTGAAACGTATATACAATATACTTATAATGCAAGTTTGTGTCAGTGCTAAAAGAAGTAATTTGTCGTTTGTAGGTGATTGTTAGACTAATTAAAACATTTGTTAGTTAATAGGTTATGTAAACGCAAAAATAATTTTTAATGTTAATATAGCCAATAAATATAGAATTCTTTACAGTTTTTGTTTTAAAACGGGTTCAATCGATACGGAATCGTTTGTTGGTCCCGAATAAACTAATTAAAACGTTTATTGGATTATGGTTTCGCTTAAAAGAGCGAAAAACTGTATATCGTCCAGCTGCCGCGTAGAATATATGTGGTATGAGTTGACCGGGCAAATATGTTTCGGCCCATATATTCCGAAAGCACTTTTATCGATAAATGCACACATTTAGTACATAGTTCACGTTACATGTACATACCATAGAATCTCAGAAATAAATGCACGCATTTATAATAAAAGTGCATTCAGAATATGGGTCATAAATTGAGTAGATGTACATACCGGTTGTGTTTGATATTTGGACGAAGCATCAGCAGGTGCAGAATTAAATTCCACGTTCGGTAACGTTTTGTTTTTTACTGACTGAATCAGTATCTAAATTCAAGGAAAAGCCAATTTTGGCTACATTGAATGTAGAATATGGCCTCATTTTGCTGTTGTCCGAAATTGCAAAGCATCTTTAAAAATAACTTCCGAAAATTCCAGCTGTCTCTCGCAGCTATATGCATTCAACATCACCTCTTAAATTAAGTTCTATGAAACCAGTTTTATGAATCACTATTACTTTTTAACTGAATGAATAATTATCTAAGTCGGAACGTTGCAAATGGGCGCTATACGTGAACGTGTATTTTTGTATGCAGAAGAGTTACAAAAGTGTGATTTATCATACTGCCTCTTTAACATATACTCTATATCTATAAAGTGTTGTGAAAAATTGATTCCATGAAAAAAAAATAATTTGAAAAGTCCAGAGTTCTATATGGGAAGTGTGTAACAAATGGCATGTACATTCAACATCACCTTTTGTATTACAATGCCTTATTTTTATCATAATCTCTACAATAATATATTTTAACATATTCTTTATACCCACAAATTGCAGTAACAATTGTTTCCATAAAAGAAAAATGAAAAATTCTAAAGTTTGAATTTTATTTATGACGGGCGCGCGCGCGCGCGCGCGTGTGTGTGTGTGCGTGTGTGTGTGTACGGGCGTGCATGCCAGCGTGCGTGTGCGTGTGTATGTGTATGTGTGTGTGTAACAATCGTATCACGAGATAGAAATCTTAATTTCAAATTCACAGTAATTTGATTGATAATACGATTTATTCATTGATCAGTACAATGGCATTCACTCCCAACCTTAACAATATATAGGCATATACGGCGAGGTGGGGGTTGATTTCGGTGTTTGAACCACATGTCCGGATGACTTTAGCCATCAATGCAGATATACCGGATAAGACGCCACGAAACAATACTCCAAAAACCTGGCGTGGATCATGATCAGATGTTGTGGCTTCTGCACACAGCTCAGGACGCGGAAACGCTTGCCGCGCGACAAGAAGCGACGCGGTAGCCAATAAACTTTTAGTTCTTACGGAAAAACGACACGTTGATTGGCTACCGCGTCGCTTCTTGCCGCGCGGCAAGCGTTTCCGCGTCCTGTGTGCAGGAGCCATTAACATCATATACAGAAGTAACGCTCGCGTAAACGTAGTATCGGTCTATGATTTCATATGTCTATTACTACGTTTACGCGAGCATTACTTCTGTAGTAACTCACGATAATTCACTCGTTTACGCGGAGTAAATTATCGTAAGTTACTACAAAATCCGTTTACGCGAAAGAAAATTCCATTTACGCGATTTATCGTAAGTTACTACAGAAGTAACGCTCGCGTAAACGTAGTATATGGTAGGATCATTCTCAGGTCTAGAATGGGCTTAAAAGGCCATCGCACACAAAACGCATAGCATAAGCATAGCATAAGACCACTAAACCAATAAGCATCCAGCATAAAATCGCCATATTGATTTACATAAGATGCTCATTGGTCCAGCGGTCTTAGGCCGGTATTCATAGTCGGTTCTTAAGGCCATCGCACACAAAATTGCATAGGCTGCATAAGCATAGCATAAGACCGCTGGACCAATGAACATCTTATGTAAATCGATATAGCGACTTTATGCTGGATGCTCATTGGTTTAGCGGTCTTATGCTATGCTACGCTTATGCTAAGCTATGCATTTTGTGTGCGATGGCCTTTATGCTATACTTATGCAGCCTATGCAATTTTGTGTGCGATGGCCTTTAAGAGTTTTCCAAGCCTGTTGCAACCATAGATCGCATTCCAAGCGAAGTCCAAACCCTTTGAATTTATTTACGTAAGCAATTTCTCGCTCTCGCTGTGAAAATACGAATATTCAAGATGAACCGTTTTATGAAAGTCCTCAAGAGCAAAGAAACTCGTGACTATTTTATGAGGCAAGTGATGATTATATAGTTCTCTACTAAACTATTACTACTTATGTAGGTCGTAATCATGCATGTATGTACGCATCAGATATTATATATACGAACGAGAATGTTTTCTTTTTTCAGCACACACTTTTGGGGCCCTGTTGCTAATTGGGCGATACCGATAGCTGCCATCTCTGACATCCAAAAGGATCCCAAGTACATTAGTGGTAAAATGACCTTTGGTTAGTTCGATTATACACATCTTTATTATATACATTGCATTTTGTCTTGTCCACGAGTTTTACGATTAGGTTGAATAATTTGGTTTACATCTTTCTTTTATTTATCTAATTTCTGCTAATGATTTTTGTTTGTTTTTGTACCTTTTGAGTTAGCAAACATATGCTATTAAGTTGTTTTTTGTGTTGCATATAAAATGTACATTTTCTGCTAGTTTGCAACATTCATGATATTTATTTTGTATGTATAATGCTAGCTATAAGATTTATAACAATTTAATCAGGTGAAAACGCTTGGCAGTTGGTATTCTTATTATGTAATATTGTACGTTTTGTTTTGTATTTATGTTTGGAATAGAGAATAAGGACTCACTGTGAATCTTGTTCCACAGTATTATTATTTATAAAAGTTGATGAGACTAGCTCTCGGAAATTCTGTAACTGTATCTCATTTATTTGGTGTCCATTTTCAAGACTAATCTTTTTCAGCTTTATGCTTATATTCAGCAATGTTCATGAGATTTGCAATCAAGGTGCAGCCACGCAACATGCTTCTATTTGCCTGCCACTTTGTCAATGAAGGCGCACAAGTTACTCAAGGTTGTAGATTTATTAAGCATCATTATCTTAGTAAGAAGGAACAGTAAGTCGAAAAATATATGTGATATTTACTTTGCCAAAGCAATAGGGTTTTATATTAATGTATATAAAGATCATGTAAAAATTATGTAAAGATCATGCAAAATCAATATTTGTAAACATGTAAGTATATAAACAAGAATTATCCTTTGATGAATAGCATATGTGTTATCAACTTTTCTCTCCGTCAATTTTTAAATTTAAAAATAACGAGAAAAATTGTTTATTAATTCTCTTATCAAATTTTCTACAGTTGTTTTTTTTTAGAAAAAAAATTGGTAATTATTTAGAATATGCGCTGCATCTCGAATATCAATAAAATTATGCTCATTCGACACGTTTTGACATGAAACGAAAGAATCTGGCAGAAAAATGCGGCGGTCTACCCTGCAAAGCGAGATATTTAGCGTTAAAGTTGACGACTCTCAGGTTAGGAATCCTGTCATACCGACGTGAGGTAGCGACCATGAACATGCTCCGTGGCCGCACGCGCATGCAAAAGTGCGCGAATTTGATACGTATGCATATACTTACAATGCATAAATATAAATATGTACTTTTTATATACCAACTATTCTCTGCTTTAACAAATTATTTCTGTTTCGTTAACTTCGACGCTTAATATCTGTAGCAGAAATAATTTGTTAAAGCAGAGAATAGTTGGTATATGAAAAGTACATATTTATATTTATGCATTATAAGTATGCATACGTTTCAAATTCGCGCACTTTTGCATGCGCATGCGGCCACGGTGCAAGCGCATGTGGCCGCGGGGCATGTTCATGGTCGCTACCTCACGTCGGTATGACAAGATTCCTAACCTGAGAGTCGTCAACTTTAAGGCCCGGTCTAGAATCAGTCGTATGTCGGAGTCGGATGTCGGAACGTAGCCGATGGTCCAATGAGGAAAATTCGTTTCCGAAAAAGAAATTCTCTCATTGGACATCCGACTCCGACATATGACTGATTGGCCGCGTTCAGTAGACACAACTGTTGAGTTCGTCTTATCAACACTCTGCGTTGATTGTTTGGTTCTAAAAGTAAGAGCCAATCACGTTCGACTGCTACTCAGCGGCTTGGTCTGCTGAACGCGCCCATTGTAGACCGGGCCTAACGCTAAATATCTCGCTTCGCAGGGCAGACAGCCGCATTTTTCTGCCAGATTCTTTCGTTTCGTGTCAAAACACGTCGAATGAGCATAATTTTATTGATATTCGAGGTGCAGCGCGTATTCTAAATAATTACCAAAAAATTAAATATTTTAGAAATTAAATTATAAGTTAAAGACTTATTAAAATAAATCCTAGTTTAAGGCTCCTGGGTACTCGTCGCGGCCATGTTGGAATGTGAGAAAGAAGCGAGAAATGACACGTTGAAAATTCTTGCGTAGTATTTCCAAATAAAAAGATATTTGCTTAAAATAACACTACAGATCACTTCAGCACACTTCGAAAATATGCCGAGTTGAGGTTAAGTCTACCCCTTTCCCTTGACAGTTAATAAACAGCCGTAAAACGAATGTGATACGATGCAGGCTTGTGCGCAGGCGCATGACTAGATTTCGTATTACATTCAGGGTGCGTTCCACTTAACGCTTACAACGCTTGCAAGCATCATTTCATCCTTGTTTAACATTTAACAAACAACGAGGATGAAATGATTCCACGAGCGTTGCGAGCGTCATTTTACGGCTTTTATTAACTGTCAAGAGAAAGGGGTAGACTTTTAACTTCAACTCGGCGTGTTTTCGAAGTGTGCTGAAGTGATTCTGTAGTGTTATTTTAAGCAAATGTCTTTTTATTTGGAAATACTACGCGAGAATTCTCAACGTGTCAATTCTCAACATTTCTCGCTTATTCTCCATTGGAGAGAGTTCTTATTTCTATCGCGTCGCCACCGTCAACGCGGAGTTCTCGGCTCAGGGACCAGGAGCCTTAATGAAATCACACAATAGCATCGGTATAAATTTACATAAGACATCTGCATTTCATATCTGTATTTCAAAAGATACAGTATATGTTAGATACAAAAAGCTATAATTATATTATCGAGTTTCGATATCGAGATTAGATATTAAAAATAATCTTAAGATATAATTCGCAAATATATTTTATAATTATATATATATATATATATATATATATATATATATATATATATAAAATATCTGTGATAAATACATTTTGTAAATAGTCTCGACTAAAAATATGGTATTCTATCTCTTTCCAAGATTATATTTGTAAATAATCTAAAATACAGAAGGCACTAAAATGTATAAGTGGCTAACATTATATTGTGGTAAAATTTCAAAAATTATCTATAATTACATTAAAACAATAAAGATATTTATTAGCAAAATCTTATGGACAATATTTTGTCCATAAATATTGTTTTTGGAATATATCTAATATAAAAATCGATGTTTGTATCTTTTTCATAATTATGTATATGTACATAAAAAAAGCATTAATCTATTCTTATGTAAGGTAAACAAAATATTAATAATATCAGTTTGCACAATGGTTAAAACTATTACTTTGTTAACACATTCTATCAAAATATTGCGGCAGATTAGTATCAGCTGTGCATTAAACTTGTTTTACTAGTAAAGCCTACCAATATAATCTGACAACAGATTGCAGCTTGCTATTATATTCTATTAATAGATTTTATATTTTTGCTGGTATTCTGCTGATAAAATTGATAGCAAATATTTTGCACTGTTTTTGATGAAGGCTATTTGGATTTCCATATTTCTGTTAAGCTATTTTATAATAAAAATATAAGCTTCTATAAAATTTTCTTTTTTTATCAGATATTAATAGATATTATAATAAACATTTTATATTACAGGATATCTTGTAATTGTTACATAAATTGTTAAAGTGTTGACAGTTGACAAATGATTATTATAAGGTTTCGGACGGCTTGCAATTCAGTTATAACTATCAGATCTCTAATGTCATTAATGTCACTAATTACAATTATGATTGGATGGATAAAAAAGTATGTTATTCTCATTTTCAACATTGCATGTTATTTAAAATTTCAAAAATTTTTACGCAAATATATTAAAATTTTTTGAGGCTTGAAAAATATACTATAGATCTAAAAGTATAACAAATTATATTATTGTTCTACATTTGCGCATTGTAACGCACTCATCATTATGAAAATCTTATTTAATAATTTGTCTCGTAATTCATTTGTATATTTATCTTCAGTAATACTAACTTAACTTACATTTATAATATGGACGGCTTGAAAAAGGTAGTTGCTGATATAGAAATTACAGTAGATATTTTGTCTTACAAAATACTAACAAGGAAACCAACCCACGGAAGTGTCCTTCTCCGATTTTGATGAGTTTTTAGACTTTTTAGTATGTTGTTCTCTAGATGAAAGTAAGGGACACGTATTTTTTTATACGTGCCCATACGCATGTTTAGGGAGTAAAACACCTCTTTGAAAAAAATTGGTTTTTTTCTTTCAGGCTGAACATCTCCAAAACTATAAAAAATAGAAAAACATTTTTTAAACAAAGGTTGAATGCTTTGAAGAGCACTTTAGAATAATGACAAAATAAAATTTTTATTTTAATTTTTTAATTTTTTAAAGGGCCTGGCCAGTTTTGGGGAAACTTCCGCAAACGTCCATGCTTAGATTTAGGTCAAACTTTGTAAATAGGTTCCTTTTAGATAAAAAAGACATATATCAAAAGGATTTTTTGCGACTCCAAAGTTTAGCAACTTTTTAAATATTTTTTCGAATTAACTCATTATATTACGAGCAAACTAACTCAGTATAATATTACAAACCAAAACAGCTCTCAAGTAATGTAAACAACCATAAAGTTATACCCGTCAAAGTCATAACATAAACATCATTGGCGAAACTTCAGAAAATCAGAAACGTTATAAACCCATGTGACAACTCGTCTCGCGTGAAAAGTGTATGCATGGAGGCAGTAAGTTCCACCTCCCTGCAGGGGGCTCCACTACTTTTAAACTAGACACATAGTGTGCCTTACAAAGTACATGCGTGAACTTTTCACGCGTGGAAAGTTGTAAACCCATGTGACATCTCGTTTAGCGCGAAAAGTGTATGCGTGGAGGCAGTAGGTTCCGCCCCCCTGCGGGGGGCTCCACTACTTTTAAACTAGACACATAGTGTGCCTTACAAGTACATGCGTGAACTTTTCACGCGTGGAAAGTTGTAAACCCATGTGGCATCTCGTTTCGCGCAAAAAGTGTATGCGCGGAGGCAGCAAGTTAAAATTGTTAAAAAAGTTGCTAAACCTTGGAGTCGCAGAAAATCCTTTTAGTATATGTCTTTTTTATCTAAAAGGAACCTATTCACAAAGTTTCACCTAAATCGGAGCATGGACGTTTTCGGAAGAACAGCTGATTTTCTATGGCGGGATGCCTCCAGCGATATCGGGCTGATTTTCACACATAAAGTACCTCATGACCCAACACTAAATTATAGCTTCTAGAACAACGTGATTCACAGCATGTTTAAAAAAATATCGTTTTGAAAATTAAAATATTTTTTTTTTTGACACTCTATAGATGTCGGAATCAAATTAAACCATACTTGTTTGAACTCTCCTAAGGTATCCTACTATCCAAATTTTTGCAAGATCCTAGGTTTTCCCGTTCCGGAGAAAAAAAACTTTGATTTTTTAATTTGACGTTATAACTCCGAAACCACGTTGTTCTAGAAGCTGGTATGAACAGTAATTTAATGTCGGGTCATGAGGTACTTCGTGTAAAAATCAGCCCGATATCGCTAGGGGCATCCCGCCATAAGAAAACCGGCCAGGTTCTATTTATTAATAAATAGACTTTAAAATTTTTTGGTCATTGTTTTAAAGTACTCTTCAAATCATTCAACTTTTGTTTAAAAAAAATTTTTTATAAATTTTTTATAGTTTTGGATATTCTGCGCGAAAGAGAAAAGCCGATTTTTTTCAAAGGTATGTTTCATCCCTTAAGAGGATCCTAAAGCGAAGGCCGAACTTCCTCGATGTCGATAATGTCAACATTTCTAATCCTGTTTTTTCTATACCTGTCCTTGTTTAACTATAGTAATCTGTCCTTGTTCGATCGCTGCGCCATCTCTCGTTATACGCAATACTGCTTATCCTATCAACCTGCATGTGCTTTTGCACAAAATAGTAGCGAAAGCTCAAACTTTTTTGTTACGTTTTTAATTTTAGTTTTTCATGTACGGTATTTAGGCCAGTAAAATTAGGTTTGAAAATGGCAAAACGGATTGACAAGCCAATTTTTTTAGGGTGAGTAGAGGGTCATAGGAGATGCCCAAATTCACAAAGTTCAAACAAAATTTCTCTGTGCGTCGGCGGCCATCTTAAAAATAGGGGTGAATATTTAAAGTTTGAATATCTCGGCTCCTATTGGTCGAATTTTTATCTTTTTTTTAGTTCTGTAGGGAAAAATATTTGCTACAACTTTTGTTTGAAAAAATTTTTAATAGCTGTCAAGAAAAAAAAGTTACAACCAAAAAAGTGCCGTCAATTAGGGGTTGAACATTTTTATTGACACTTATATCGCCCCTGTTAGTTTGATCAAAAAAATGTTCCAATAAAACTTGTAGAGGACTCAATTCTCTACAATTTTCGTATATATTTTTTTGCGGTGACTCAAAAAACACCAGAGATAGAGAGCGCCAAAGTTGAGTGTGTCTAGTAAATGCTCTTTTTCGTGGGGAAAATTCGCGGTTTTATTGTGAATTGTCGTATATTCTAAAACTCTTTTCCACACCACCACTGAGGTAAAGTTTCAGGCGCACTTTTTTTTACGTGGTATCTCCAGTAGATATAATCCACGGATCCGAGGAAGTGCCTTTCGTTCTATATATTGTGAAAACAATTTATGCAATTCTTTGCTTTTTTGTCGCTGGGCATGGCATATTTCTTTCATCAATATCATCGTCATTGATATCACGACTTCCTCACTTTCGGAATCGTTGAAGTCAACCGGGGGAAATTCGAAGTCGTCGCAGTCGTCGTCTTCAAGTACTTGCTGCAACTGTACAATGTTTGTACATGATTCCCCGCTGCAATGTCCGCATATTACCGAACATTTAAGCCCAGCTTTGCGACAACCACAGGCTGTTCCACATTTTTTTTTTTTTTACATTTGCACGATATTGATCTGAGTACCGCAGGAGGTGCTGGATCCTGGGTGGTCATGATTGGTTCTAGTCCTAGTCGAGTTCGTTGCCAGCCCCATTCCTCTGGATTCTGGTAGATGTTAAGCCAGGTTTGCACTTGATGGTATGGCCAGGTATGCGCGGAATGTATGCTGCCGTATGATATAAGCAATTTGTTAAATTAGTGACAAAAACAAAATTCAACCTTTCCTCCTTGCCTCCTACCGTAGCGGCTGCACGGCAGCATACATTCCGCGCATACCAGCAAGTGCAAACCTGGCTTAACATCTACCAGGATCCAGAGGAATGGGGTTGGCAACGAACTCGACTAAGACTAGAACCAATCATGACCACCCAGGATCCAGCGCCTCCTGCGGTACTCAGATAAATATCGTGCAAATGTAAAAAAAAAAAAAAATGTGGAACAGCCTGTGGTTGTCGCAAAGATGGGCTTAAATGTTCGGTAATATGCGTACATTGCAGCGGAGAATCATGTACAAACATTGTACAGTTGCAGCAAGTACTTGAAGACGACGACTGTGACAACTTCGAATTTCCCCCGGTTGACTTCAACGATTCCGAAAGTGAGGAAGTCGTGATATCAATGACGATGATATTGATGAAAGAAATATGCCATGCCCAGCGACAAAAAAGCAAAGAATTGCATAAATTGTTTTCACAATATATAGAACGAAAGGCACTTTCTCGGATGCGTGGATTATATCTACTGGAGATACCACGTAAAAAAAAGTGCGCCTGAAACTCTACCTCAGCGGTGGTGTGGAAAAGAGTTTTAGAATATACGACAATTTACAATAAAACCGCGAATTTTCCCCACAAAAAAGAGCATTTACTAGACACACTCAACTTTGGCGCTCTCTATCTCTGGTGTTTTTTGAGTCACCGCAAAAAAATATATACGAAAATTGTAGAGAATTGAGTCCTCTACAAGTTTTATTGGAACATTTTTTTGATCAAACTAACAGGGGGCGATATAAGTGTCAATAAAAATGTTCAACCCCTAATTGACAGCACTTTTTTGGTTGTAACTTTTTTTTCTTGACAACTATTAAAAATTTTTTCAAACAAAAGTTGTAGCAAATATTTTTCCCTACAAAACTAAAAAAAAAGATAAAAATTCGACCAATAGGAGCCGAGATATTCAAACTTTAAATATTCACCCTTATTTTCAAGATGGCCGCCGACGCACAGGGAAATTTTGTTTGAACTTTGTGAATTTGGGCATCTCCTATGACCCTCTACTCACCCTCAAAAAATTGGCTTGTCAATCCGTTTTGTAGATATTCGGTGTTTTTCGAGCTAATTTTACTGGCCCAATTCTTTGTTCACATTATTCGAATGGCGCGTGTATCTTATTTTGTACATACAAACTGTACAACTCCTGTATTAAGCAAACGTTTACGGTAGGTGACAGCTCAAAAACGTATTTTTTTCGATTTTTGTCTTGAAATCAACACTCGCGCGATGTGTTTTCGAGCATATTTCAATTGTGTACAAATTTTTTTAAGTTCTGTGCAGTCTACTCAAAGTTGGAGCTCTCCCTGCAATTGTCGGTAATTTGGGTCAGTTTAGGATCCCCTTAATGAATATATGGACATGTATAAAAAAATACATGTTCCTTATTTTCATTTAGAGAATAACATACTAAAAACTCATCAAAATCGGAGCGAGACACTTCCGTGGATTTCCTTGTGAGAATATTTCATATTCATCTTCTTTGCACTGGAAAGATTATCATCAGGAGTGATAACAGTAGTACCCAACTGACTTGAATCGATGAAGCACCAGCCAATCGACATTTGAACATATCGTATCTAAAATAATAACATTTATAAATCATTAATATAATAATAAATAATAATAATGATAAAATTTATAAATTATAATGTTAGCAATTTTTAGTTCATAATTTTAAGATAATTTTAATCTAAAACAATTTTTGAACAATTACAAAGAAGAGAAGTATAAAAAATGAATACCTTGTTTCTTTGTCATTAACAATATTATTAAATTCAGCTTCCACTAATTGTCCGTCATAATATGTAATTAAATCCTCAAATGGATACTCAAAGCCTTGCTTGCATTCACATTTGTATCCACCTGTCTCAAATCCTCTCCCAAGAATAGGTACGCACTGTAGAAATTAAATATTAAAAACTTGTCATTAGTAAAACTATTAATACAAATAAAATTAGACTAATTTAAGGGGGCATATACACCTAGAATGGTCAAAAAAATCGTTTTTTCAATTTTTGCATTTTCTTGAAGCTTAGGATCTGAAGAATATGTGGTGAAAATTTCAAGTAAATATTTCAAGAAATAACGAAGTTATGGCAGAAAGAGTGCACGCCTTTGTTGGACGCGCGCCGCGCCGCGTTGCCAAGTTTATTTTTGAATCGCTTATTTAATTTTTTTTCAATATTTATGCATATTCTCAGATGATTTTGGCATTCCATCCGTAGAAGACTATGGGCCTGGGATCGACGATTCTGTGTAAGTCAAAGATTCCGTGATTTATTCTCAAACTTTCAATTGCGTTTTTATGAAAACCACGTTTCTCAAACTGGTACCCAAAACGTCTCGAAAACCACTGAACCGATTACCTTGAATTTTTGTGTGCTTATTGTACACATAATTATCTAGTCTTTGTCATAGGATTTTTTTTTTCATTGCTTACTTTCTGTTTTATGGACAAATTAAGAAAAAATTTTTACTTCTAAATCGCAACGTTAAATTCATATGTCCGCCATTTTGTCAAAAATTGATATTTTTAAAATCGGCTATGACAAAGACTAGATTATAGTATCTATTTTAAGAATCATTTTGGTTTTTTTGTTTGAGATGATTTTTCAAGAAATGGCAATGGGTACCATTTGCGGTAATTTTTTTGCGACGCTCCGAAAAAGATGCCACAACTTTTTTAATTTTGAAAATTTCTTAATAAAAAAATTCAAACATACTCTCGAAAGTACGTACTTTTTACTAGAAAAAAAATCCTACTCTAAAATTCAAACAGTTCCTCTAAAAAAAATCCCCAAAATGACCTTTTTTTCCCGCTCCTAGGTGTATATGCCCCCTTAAAGAAAGTGTTTTGAAATTATAAAATATGAAAATAATCTTGCAATATATATTTAGAGTTTATATAAATAGATATTTCCGACATTATTATTCAATGCAATGGAATAATGCCGACTTACATATGATGTCTTTCTGTCACACTTGTGCGTATCCTTGAATGCGTTTGGTTGATAAAATTTATCATCGCATTGGTTTATATCTAGCTGAAGCATATCCATGGTAACAGCTACAACACCCCTGTAAGAGTCTTACTCTTAAATATGATCTTCCTTTTTATTATAAAACTGGTTTTGTGTCTCTACAGTGTTTCTCATATCAAATTTCTGACACATGCGCGAACGCAGGCGTATGTACACATACACATATGTATATACACATACATATGCTGTACGCCCGCACGCACAGTATAACCAGTATGTTCACTCAACCCTTTTTGCTTCCTCATAGAGGAAGCTTTGTTTTCGTAAAAAAAAATTTTTTTTAGTTGCTTTTGCCAATGTGTTCAGAATGTTTTAAAACGTCGAAAAATCGCTATTTTAAAAAATGTCGGTATGTGTGTATGTGTGTATGTATGTGTGTATGTATGTGTGCATGTATGTATGTATGTGTGTATGTATGTGCCAAATTTACCGAAATTTTTATAACTCCAGAATTAATCAACCAAATTTTAAAAAATTATATATGAAATAGGGGTAGAAAAGACTGAAGAATATAATAGAATTATTAAAAATTGTTAATAATAAAGGGGTTACCGATTTTTGTTAAAAAAAAACAATCAAGTTTACTGAAATTTCTATAACTCAAGAACTAATTAACCAAATTTTAAAAAATTATATATGAAATAGAGGTAGAAAAGACTAAAGAATATAGTAAAATTAGAAATAGTCCAATATTTCAAAATTTGCAAAAGTTATAACAACCACGGACATTTCTAAAAAAAATTCAAAACTCAATATTTGCAGAAGTTAGAGCAACCACGGACATTTCTAAAAAAAATAAAAAAAAAATTTTTTTTTTTTTTTTAAGAACCCTTTTATCGATCATCGCCAAATTCAATACCAACCTTCCTTGAATGATACTCTATCGATTAAAAAAAAAACAGTCCGATATCTCAATATTTGCGGAAGTTAGAGCACATACGGACATTTCTAATAACCAATATCACAAAATTTTACATTTATTGTCGTGATTTTACAAACGTCGGTTAACTTTAAACTTTAGTTTACTCACTATTCATCTCTTTCTAAGGGGGACAGTTAGAACATCTCAAATCTCAATAATTGAGACTTCAAAAAATGATGTTTTAGGATAATAAAAAAGTGTGCAAATAGAAACTTGCACATTGCTTCCTCATAGTTTTTAAGTGTGCAAGTAGAAACTTGCACATTGCTTCCTCATAGTTTTTAAGTGTGCAAGTAGAAACTTGCACATTGCTTCCTCATAGTTTTTAAGTGTGCAAGTAGAAACTTGCACATTGCTTCCTCATAGTGTTTAAGTATGCAAGTAGAAACTTGCACATTGCTCCTTCATAGTTTTTAAGTGTGCAAGTAGAAACCTGCACATTGCTTTCTCATAGTTTTTAAGTGTGCAAGTAGAAACTTGCACATTGCTTCCTCACAGTTTTTAAGTGTGCAAGTAGAAACCTGCACATTGCTTACTCATAGTTTTTAAGTGTGCAAGTAGAAACCTGCACATTGGTTCCTCATAGTTTTTAAGTGTGCAAGTAGTAACTTGCACATTGCTTCCTCATAGTTTTTAAGTGTGTAAGTAGAAACCTGCACATTGCTTCCTTATAGTTTTTAAGTGTGCAAGTAGAAACCTTCACATTGCTTCCTTATAGTTTTTAAGTGTGCAAGTAGAAACCTTTGCTCACAAAGCTTCCTCCATGAGGAAGTCAAAACAAATAAATACTAATAATTATACATCGAATAAAATAAAAGCTTCCTCATAGAGGAGCTTTGTGAGCAAAGATTTCTACTTGCACACTTAAAAACTATAAGGAAGCAAGGTGCAGGTTTCTACTTACACACTTAAAAACTATGAGGAAGCAATGTGTAAGTTACTACTTGCACACTTAAAAACTATGAGGAACCAATGTGCAGGTTTCTACTTGCACACTTAAAAACTATGAGTTAGCAATGTGCAGGTTTCTACTTGCACACTTATTTGTGGTTTGCGCCGATCCGTCTGTGCATCGCTATTATTTTGCGCGCAACCAATCAGAGGATTTTTATATGTGTGGTAGTGCAAAGTTGGTGTAACGCCACAAACGCTAAAGCTGGATGCACAATGACTACGTTTACACGGCCCGATTTACGCCGAAGTTATAACATCGATGTTATAACTACTGACGTTAAATGCCGTGTAAACGCGCTTTTACGACGAAGTTACTACATCGATATAATAACTTCATCGTAAAAGAGCGTTTACACGGTATTTAACATCAGTAGTTATAACATAGTATAACTAGTATGGTCACTTAACCCTTTTTTGTAGTTTGCGCCGATCCGTACTGCGCATCGCCATTATTTTGGCGGAGACCAATCAGAGGATTTTTATATATGTGGTAGTGCAAAATCGGTGTGACGCTACAGCTGTGCGTTGACTAACGTTACGTTACGCTACGAGAGTCTTGTGCGGTGGCTCTTAATCAGTGCAAATCAGTGTGCAAAATGAATAAAAGCAAATGCTATTGCATTTGCAGCGTTCGAGGCTGCCAAAATAGGAGCCAAAATAGCCGTTTTTTTCGTTTCCCTAAGGATGAAAGGTTTGTACATATGTACATGTCAAAACTTTGTACATGTTACAGGACAATTTTTTTGAAAGTGTGTACACATGTAGAACTTTAAAAAATATTGGTGTCGTATTTTTTTATTTTTGCTCATAAAGCGTTTTAAGAGTATAATAGGGATCATCCTCGAAATATTAACCTTATCAATCTTGTGTACGTTATCCCGAATGGTTTTTGCACCAAAATACTGTCTCTAGAAGTTTTCAGGGTTTTCTGGTCTGTATTTTTACCAAAAATTGACGTGCATGGCCAAAAGAATTGTTATACGTAGAATTGAGAAGGTTAATATTTCGAGGGTAGTTTCTACTCTTAAAACACTTTATAAGCAGAAATAAAAAAACACGACACAAATATTTTTCAAAGTTCTACATGTGTGCATAATTTCAAAAAAATCGGCGTATGACATTTGGGCAGTGTTACTTGTAGGTACAACCCGAGCCCCTTTAACCGCTTGATACGTCGATGGTCCTCCAAAAACATGGCGGCGAATCGGAAACCAATAGATCAAAGGTGCCGGCAGAGAGTGACCATACTAGTTATACTATGGTTATAATATCGATGTTATAACTTCGGCGTAAATCGAGCCGTGTAAACGTAGTCAGTGTGACGTGCAGATGAGACGCTTATATATGAGACAATTTTTGGACGCGTATATTGGAGACAATTTTGGATAATTTTGATAAGATTTTCCAAACTGAATAAAAGCAGAGATTATAACCCTGAAAACGGAGCCTGTTTTAACCGTTGATACGCCGATGGTCCGCCCAAAATAATGGCGGAAAATCGGAAACCAATAGATCAAAGGTTCCGACAGAGAGAGTGAACATACTGGTTATACTGTGCGCTCACGTCCATACACACATGTATACATACATAGATACATACATATATGCGCGGGCGCACGCACACGTGCACGCACGCACACGCGCACGCACGCACTCACACACGCACCCATACGCGCACGCGCGCACACACACGCACGCACGCAGGTACGCACACCCCACACACACACAGGGTGTTCTAAAATGGTACTGCCAAAAATTTAGGGTATTTAAAATGATAAGTAATTAAAAGTATTCATCTGTTTGAAAAGTTGAAACTTGTTAGTCGGAATAGTTCCTACATTATCGGTAATGTGTCTTAAAGACATCATTTGATTAATATCGTTGAAATAATAATTTTTTTATATTGAATAAAAATATACTCCGGATAATTGACAAAAAATTCAATGTAATCGTTTTTTCTGTAGCATTACACAGAGAAAATTTTTAAATCGTTTATACAAATGTAATTAAACCTTGCTTTGCATTGATGTGTTCACCGAACAGGAAAATTTATTAAGATAACAAATTGATGTAAATCAAGGTCTAATATAGAGCAAAAATTAAATGGAAAAACGCGAATTCTAAGACTTCTTTCTTCGAGAGGCACCCTTTCCCGTGACTTAACAGCCTTAGGGTTGCACAGATCTTATTTTTTCATCAATTACTACCATTTTAGGGATCGGTAACAAAAATCTATTTTTTAACGACCATCCTAATTTGTGTGTGTGTGTGTGTGTGTGTGTGTGTGTGTGTGTATGCACGTACAGAGACGCGTTCCTTTTTCCTATCGCATGTGATCGCACTCTGATGAGAACACTCACTTGAATTCCAGTTTCTCCTTCAAGCTGTCCCATCCGAAAAACGGGGATGCATAAGTAATTGCCCACTTCTTCACCTTGCCGTTACAATCGAAGTATGGAGTTGTCCAGTGTCCATGGTCCAGATTTGCTGCCCTACACAGACGGCCCATTCGCCGCGTTCCCATACATTAAAATAAATCGTACTTTAGATATCGGATTCCTCCCCAAGCTTTTGGGAACGTAATCCTTTTATACTTTAATGCTTCACCGTACTTTATCATCGCTTCGGAGCATATCGATAAAATAGAATCATCATCATCCGAGTTTTGCACTAACAAATATATAACGCAATACGCGCGTTCTCCCTTACCTGTAATAGTTTGGGTAATGCTCGAACTTTTTTAGGTGCTCTCCAGTTTCATTGAATCGAATCTTTATTTTCATATAATATTTCTCCAATTGATCAAAATTCGTTGCCCAACGTTGCTTTAATACTTGGAAGTAACTCTTCTTTGTATATACTTCATCTGTAATTATAAATTGTATTAGGGCGAACTGGCAAATGTAATAAAAAATCTAAATTAATGTTTAAAAATTTGTACGATTATGAATGACTTACTAATAGAATATATCTAGATCTAATAAAAGAATTTGTGAGTGAAAATATACATTTCAATTCCAAGTTATATTTCCGCTTGTTACATAACTAATTTCATTTTACCTGTGCTATTGAGTCTAGCTAAATCTTCAAGTTTAAAGTTGCGTGTATTTAACTGCGTCTTGTAAGCATATGGAGCAAAGAATGTTCTGTTGGTAAATTTATTACGATCCCAAAAAGTGCCAGCTGACCATATCTTTGTATCGCCGAGCACCAAAGCCAGGGTCTCCCCCATCATTTGATCTTCCGTGAGCGGTCTGTCGGCTACTCTCTTGCCCGAATAAACTTCCAAGGGATCTGATACTTGTAGGAACGCACTGATGAAGTTTGCCAATCTAGTCGCCATTTTCGCTTCGTTTTCGAAAAACTCTTCCGCGCCGAAGCTAATGTCTCCGCGTAACATTAAGTCTTGTGGCGCATAACTGATAATACAATTTGGAAATTGCTTAAATTCGAATATATCAATAACAGGAAGTATACAATTGTAATAGGACGTACTTCTTGCAAGTTTCCGAATTCATACCAAGAATGAATTTGAGAGCTTGGTCGATGTTCAGCTTTGTATCGTGAAGTGCAGTTGGACCGGTTGAATAATTCCTATAATAATGGAACTGCTCGAGATATTTTTCTCTGAGATATGAGTTTGCTTTTTCCCATTGCACTGGCATCTTATGAACCCCTGCAGAATAAAATCTTTGTTAAAGAGGCTTTACGCTAGGCGATACCGCAATCAAGAAAAAAAATACATACAGCCGATCCGCAAGCAATCGAAACCATTATAGTATTGTTCTTGCGTGGCTCTCTCCACTATTTCACCAAGATAAGGTCGTCGTACGACGGTCGGTAATCTGAAACCTGGTCTACATCTACATTGATATCCACCTCTTCTGAAACCCCAACCATGTATCGGTTCGCACTGTAAACCAGACACATGCGCGTATATTAGTTAATTATCAGTTAATAAATGTAACTTGATCGAATTTTAAATATATACCTCTGTAGTATCAGTCTTGCATCTTGCGGTATTAGCGAATCTGTTAGGACCAAGGTTCCCTTTACCTTTGGGACATTGATTTATATCTATTCTTTCAAAGTCCATTTCCATTACCGAAACGGCAGTATATGTTGGATATTCGATATGCCTGAAGCTAGTGTGTCGTGGATAGATATCTGCTATAGGTGATACCGCAGCTACGAGCCATCGATTTGATCGGCCACAATCGAAATATGGTCTAGTCCATTGCACAGGTCCAGGATACTCATCGGCACCTGCGTGATAAAATCATGATAAAAAATAAATATAAGCACATTTTAGGATAGTTTTTATAGTTTCGATAGCTTTCATAGTTCATTACCACGTGGACCATGAAAGGTAAATGTTTCATTTGTATTGTTGGCATAGCGAATTTCAACTTGATATGTCGTTTTAGTGTCATGTCTTTCCTTTACAATATCTGGTAACCATTTTTTGTACCTATAAGTAAATAAATTCAAAGAATAAATAAAAATGTATGATTTTGTGTCGATCAATCGACAAATTTATTTCAGATATAAAAATTTGTAAAAAGTTATATATGAAATAGTTTATTTTGTTAGATTTAAGTTTTTTAGTGCCCTAGTTTTCATCAATCGTTAATTATAGTTTTCACATACCATTCGTTTATACGATAAAAGTCAGTGGTATAATCATCACTGAGTCTGTTAC
The DNA here is from genome assembly GCA_035220575.1 of Temnothorax rugatulus. Lineage (NCBI taxonomy): Eukaryota > Metazoa > Arthropoda > Insecta > Hymenoptera > Formicidae > Temnothorax > Temnothorax rugatulus. Next base: position 155,835 of record JASTWL010000370.1, on the reverse strand, counting down.
TGGGAAACGCCCCTAAATCCTGCACAGTAAATGTGTTTCTGGTGGATATTCTCTCTAGGTGTATAGGATCATTGAAATCATCCGCCCTGAAGGTCCGTGGTGCAAATCTGGGAAAGGTCTTATTGAAGAAACCCCTGTAGGACGGCGAGTAAGACATATTGGGCGCGAAATAGATGGCTGAGGCATTAATATATGGGTTAGAGGAAACGTCTGCCACCGTGGACAAGAAGTAATACATCATGCCTGGATCATAGGTATCATTGATCGCTGGTCGGATGAAGCGCGACTGCAGAATGTAACTCCAGAAGAAGCTCCTACTGAGCGCCATGTTGTGAAGATGCAGCAAAGCTGTACGATTCGGAAACACTGGATTGATATTGATGTCTTTTATGTCAGGCAAATGCGACACTGCGTCTTCTGGCAGATACAGGTCGCCGAGGTGCTGTATCAGGCAGTTGTCATCGTTCACCTTGTCCATCCGCATGCGGATCTCGTCAAAGGAGTCGCGAGTCTGCCACTCATACTGACCGACAACGCCCAACAGGCAGTAGAACCAGCAGGCAATAACGATCGGCGTCATCGCTTGGCAAATGGTAGGCATCTCCAACAAATACGAATTTTCTTTTTTTCTTGCTCAAACCAATTCGGGTTACGATATCGCCGTTAAAAGGCACTTTTTAAACACTTTAATGTGCGCCATGTATTTTTGCCTTCCTTCTCTCACCGTGTTTCTTCCGGGTATTCGTCCGTGTAAAAAAAATCTGCGTTACAATATTTCTTTACAGATTAGAAAAGTTCCTTATTACACGCGAACTTTAATATATCGATTTGTTGGTAGAATTGATTTTCGAATCGTCTTACCTCATGCGGATCCTTCAACTGCATCGAACGAACTTTCGAAGTAAAGAGTAAACACGCCCAGTCGAACGGGTGTGCCGGGTGCGCGTCTCAGGCTAATATTTCATGTATCTAAAGGCGGGTCCACAGTCCACACCTGAGCATGCTCGGCCCGAGCCAAGCCGAACGCGAGCCGAACCGAATGAGCACGCGCATGCTTTGGTGTGGACGGCATCTGAATGAACTCGCACGATACTTGCTCAAGCATCTATTCGGAAGTATTCGGAAGTGATCCAGACGTTCGACAGGTAGTGAACATAGCGGACGAAGACTTGGAAGATGCATTTATCAGTTTCTGTGACCTACTGTACGAAGATAAGATGAATTCTTTTCAATTTCTTCTTCCAAACACGGCTTACCTTCGAACATTCGCTCTGGCCCGTCCACACACATGACACATTCATACGAATGGCGAAAGCTCGGATCTGATCCACTCGCGGATCGGTCTGAGCGCGTTCGGCGAACGGTCTGGGCCTGTTCGGCGCGGCTCGGATCATCGTCCACACCTGTACGTTCGTTCGTATTCGGCTTGGCTCGGATCCGAGCGTGCTCAGGTGTGGACCCGCCTTTATAAGAAATTTTTTAAGCATGTTAATTGGCTGCAGGGGATAGAGAGTTCTCGAGTTTCTAGAAATCTTTTATCGGGTGCTTTCCATTTAGTAACACAAGTCGACACAAGTTGACTCCTAGTGCCATTTCTGCTTTCCGTTTAATTTGTGTCGCAATGCGTTGGTGACTCAAGTCGACTTTGACTGACTATGCTTTTAATGGGAGTTGAGCAGGGTTGAGTACAAACAAAGAAAAAATAGTTTTAGGCTACAATAAATAATATAAATATTTTAGAGTCTCTGTGGCCTTCTTAATAGATACTGTTTTGTATGTACATACAGTAATCTGATAAAAAAAAGAAAAGAAGAAGAAGTAATCTGAAAGAAGATAAACATGGCAAAGTATGTAAATAAATAGTTATGTTTGTATAATCCTTTTTAACATATTCTGTTCAACAATAATTTAGAAGATCTAACAGTAATTATTAAACTACGTTATATAAATATATTTTTATTTATTATATATATGATATTATTTATTATCATCCATATCACACATATTTATTAATTAGATAATTTACATTAAATATGTTTAAAATGTGTGTATGTGTGTGTGTATTTACTAATTGTTAGAATAGTGATAATAGCAACATTGAGTTATTTATAAACACTTGATCATAGTTTATCAATGTAAGATATTAATTTCTAATTGTATACACCGCACTTTTCGGTTTTGTTATATTACAGACTATTTCAATGAAGAACTTGCAGTCATTGCAAGCTGCTGGAAAAATAGTTTTGACGAAGGTTGATACAAATGTTATGAACTATAGTCATCTGCAAGAAAAAGTGGATTCTGTCAACGTCTCTCAACAAAATAGTCATACTAATGAACAACAAATCAAAGAAAAAACAGATGTAACAATAGTTTCACAAGAATCTCAGGATAAATTTATATGGACAAAACAAGCCATTTTTGCGCTTTTATCTGCTTATGAAGCTCGAAATATTGAAACAGATAATACAAAAAAAAATAAAAAATAAAAAATTTTGGCAATCAATAGCTGTTGAGCTTAATGAACTATCACTATTTAATGTTCCAGTAAGTTTACAAAACATTACTATTTATTATTTAACTTGTGTTGTGTTTGCATTCTATTTTATTTGTACAGTTAACAGGTGATCAAGTAAGATGGAAATTTAGTGCGCTAAAAAAATCGTATAATAAAAAGAAAGATCACAATCGTACAAGTGGAAATGCTCCAAAGATCTTTGATGACTTCGAAGAACGACTAATGGATATTTTGGGTGATAAAAATAGTAATTTTAATAAAGAAAATAGCTTTAATTCACCAATATTGGAGCATAATGTATCCAATCAGCCTGAAGTTCAAAATGCAACAACTGATTGTGAGTTACAAAATGTTAATATGGAGCAAGAATCGAATAGTAATGAAAGAAATGCAAAAAGAGAAACAGTATGAAAGAAAAGTGTGCATGGAACAGGCTCAAAAATAGCTCGTACTAAAATAGAATTAGAAAACCAATGGCTACAACATCTTCAGTTTATACATGAAAAATATGAAGATAGAAAAAATTTTGATGAAATGGAACATAAAAGAAAAATAGAAGAACTTGAATTGAAGAGAGAAAAGCTAAGATTAAAAAAGAAAAAAATGTTTTTGGAGGAGCAAAGATTAAAGCAAAAGATAGAGCAACATCGAGAGAAAGTGTCTATTGAAAAAGAAAAATGTGATTTATTAAGAAGTCTCATTCAAAGTCGAAGCAGTATTTTGTAAACCAAATATCCAAGAACTGTGATATTAATTATATTTATGAGAAGGTATAATTTTAAAAAAATATTTGATACTTTAACGTGATGCACATATTATAATTAAACATATAAAAATTATTAATTAAAATAGAAAGTACTAAACTAAGGAGCCTATTCTGTAAACAATATCGTTACGTGCTTTGCGCAGCTTTTCTATGGTATATTATATCTGCGCAAAGCACGTAATGATGTCCTAATGTTTACAGAATAGGCTTCCAAGAAAGTTTCATATTTAATACAGTGTAATAATTGTATGTTTGTGTGTAAGAATCATTTGGTAAAAGCTAAATCAGGATATGAAAAGTACTTCTTTGTATCAAAAGAATTGTCTGAAACATATGAGTTAAGAATGTAAAATTAACTTTTAGTTTAAAAAAATTTATATACTTATTTTTGTTACAGAATATTTTAAACTTTGTTACTTATATGTAACTCTAAACATATAATAATTATGTTTAAATAAGTCATGTTGGATAGACTGATATTATTTTTATCTTTACGTGTAATATTATTTTTATTTTTAAAAATTGCTATAAAAAGAACCATATTCTTTAAACCTCCACAAAGTACAAAAGACGTAGTTATTATTTATTAATGTTACTAAGCAGAAAATAAAAGTTAATGTAAACTTTGAGTTTTATAAAGTAAGAGAATGCTCATTACAGTATTTATTGTATATTTTTTTGGTTTTTCTTAAACTGATTTTAAACTGTTATATAAAATAAAAGATGATAGCAAATATTTTTTTATTTTGTTTTTAAATTACAAACTATATTATACATTTAATGAAATTTATTCTACGCGACAAGTATTTCATTCAGATACAAAAATATAAATTTCTTGCTCTTCTTCAACATTTCTCTAAATAACAGAAATATCAATTGTAAAACGTACATATTACTTTTAAATAAAAATGTAAAATAAAAACAAGTTTAAGTTGTAAGTTGTATTTATTTATTTATAGTATAATTTACTTATTTAAAGCAATATTTAAAAACAATACGTTTTTATTACAAATACATTTATATAATATTATATATCTATATGTATAACCGTTTTTTAAAATAGTTTTGTTTTTACAATATTACTTATAAAATAATGTGTATGTGTTATACTTTTCTAAATCAAGATGCTATAATTATTGCAATCATTTACTTTTGATCAATGTCAAATAAAAAAATTTGAATAAATTCGTTAACGGTACATTTCGTTAAACAATAATGATCGACGATCTGCAAAGTTTCCCCTGTATAGCATTTCGTCTCTTTCGTTATTATCATTTTCTAAAGCATGAAGTTCTTGTGCAACGCGATCATCATAAAAGTCTTCGCCATTATCTCCATTATCTAAACATATATTATGAAGTACACAACAACACACTATAATCCGAGTCATGAAATAGACATCACGTAACGGTAGTTTGTGTAATTGTCGAAATCGACCCTTTAAGATACCAAAAGCTCTTTCAACTACTACTCGAGTTACGGAAATTTTATTATTAAATGCTTGTTGTTCCCTCGTAATTAGATTACCATTATCCCTAAAAGGACAGACAATCCATTTTCTCGCTACTCCATTGTAACCTTTATCTCCTAATAAATAAGTACTGTTTGGAAAAATAATTTCTCTTTCTTGCTCAGCAATGTGAAAAAGTTGTGATCTTCTTAACATTCGAACATCGTGAAAAGATCCCGGATCACCACAATATACATTGGTAAATCTAGTGTTACAATCAGTAACAGCCTGTAAAAGAATTGAATAACATTGTTTTCTGTTAAAGTATTCTCTACTATTTTCTTCGGGTTTATTTATATAAAAATGTGAGCCACATCTATTGCTCCAATGCAGTTACGAATTCCAGCTGCTTCTTCAAATCCACGAGATATACGAATTATATCATTTTTTTGCGGCCATTTAATAACATCAGGAACCAGAGTTACTAGCCAATTGATTACTCGACGTATAATACGAAATATAGATGATAATGACATATCAAAGAGATTAGACAGTGTTCGGTGAGGTTCTTTGTTACTTAAAAACCAGAGAGTCATCAGTAAACATAATTCCGCAGGTTTCTTTTCTTTTCCAAATGCATGTGTTGGTATAAATCCGCTAGCTTCTAAAGATTCTGAAAATATCCAATAAGTATAAAAATGGTTGTACATTAACAAAATATATTACAAAACTATTTTAATATTATAAATAATACTTACCTAGTAACATATAAACACTTCGGCGATTTAATCTGAAATCCTCTCTAAATTCTTGATTACTTTTTGCATGCACTATATGAAGAAAATTCTCTACATGCTGTCGTCTACGACCGTTTAATAATAGTTGAAGAAGAGGAAATAGCAAATCTTCTTCAAGCCTTTCATTTTCCAAAAATAGGTATTGGTCTTCATCTTTAGAAGTACTGCTACTACTGGTATCAGTACTGTTATTATCACTACTGCTGCTACTATCAGTGTTTTCAAATAATAAATCCATTGCGTTAAACAAATCTTCCTCCATCTCTTAAAAGATTCTTCACTTTTACATGTGTATAAATTACAAATATAACCTGTTTATTTAACGACAACAAATAATTTCTTCAAATTGTATAAATATACTTATACATTTGTAAATTAATATTTTGGTAATTCTTCAGTTTAGCTACCCCAGCACAGAAATCGATGAAATTAGGCTTATTCGACGCGTTTTTGCACGAAACGAAAGAATCTGGCAGAAAAAAGTGTCGCTCTGCCCCGCGACGCGAGATATTAATCGTTAAAGTTGACAGGAATCAGGTTATGATTCCTGTCATACCGACGACATGTAGCAACACTGAACATGCCCTGCGGTCACATGCGCATGCTCAGTGGCCGCACGCGCATGCAAAAGTGCGCCAATTTGAAACTGGCGTAGCGTCAGCCACGATTACAGATTGGTTCAATTTTTGCCGAGAGGTAATTACCTGGGAAAAAATATTCATATCTGATCATATATGATCATATATGAATGGCCATATATGGTCAGATATGGAAATTGGCCAGATCTGAGGATATATGATCTGGTATTATTGTATATGTTAATATCTGATCAGGTATGATCAGGTACGAACTATATATTTATCAGGTATATCATATATATATATTTAAGTAAGTTTCAAAAAATTGTTATATATTTTCAAAAGTTTTTTTTTAAGAGTGTGCCACTTTATTATAAAGGTAGACTCCACGATACAACTAATACAAAAATTGTGCCGCTCCATAGTGCGAAACAGCTAGTGTCGTGTCTTTTGATACCGTTTTTATAACACTGTTTGTCAAATTTTAAATACGAGAAACAGATCCCATCGAATGCCATCTATCGAATACTTTTGAGATGCAACATCTGATCTGATCATATATAATCTTATATGACTATATAGTTTCATATATGATTATATATGCTCTATATATGGGTATGTAAAACTTATATCTGTTCATATCTCATTTATATATGTTGATATACTGTCAGATATGAATATTTTTCCCGGACTTTTATATCCGCGAATAAAATGTCCGGGAAAAATATTCATATCGATATGAATATTTTTCCCGGACATTTTATTCGCGGATATAAAAGTCCGGGAAAAATATTCATATCTGACAGTATATCAACATATATAAATGAGATATGAACAGATATAAGTTTTACATGCCCATGTATAGAGCATATATAATCATATATGGTTATCTACCGCCATATATGATCAGATCTTGTGTCATGTATAATGTACGATGTGATCATATATGGCGATAGATAACCATATATGATTATATATGCTCTATACATGGGCATGTAAAATTTATATCTGTTCATATTTCATTTATATATGTTCATATACTGTCAGATATGAATATTTTTCCCGGACATTTTATATCATTATATCCCAATCTCGTCATATATAGACAGATCTGATCATGTTTCATATCATTTCCGGCCGTATATGAACATATACAATCATATACAGCATCGTGTCTTGTCATATATGATCATATATAGTGTCGATACAGTTATGTATGGCCACATATAATTATATCTGATAATACATGGCCGAACATTCTTCATATACGACCATGTGAGGCCAGATACGATTATGTATAGTGTCATATCTGCTACACATAATAATATGTCTGACCATATATGAACTTATATGATCAGATCTTGTGTCATGTATAATGTACGATCTGATCATATATGGCGATAGATAACCATATATGATTATATATTCTTTATATATGGGCATGTGAAACTTATATCTGTTCATATCTCATTTATATATGATCATATATATATCATATATGTTTATATATGTTCATATATTGTCAGATATGAATATTTTTTCCCGGGTATGTCTTAATTTATCTTAATAATTGCACTGTATAGTACAGAAAAATATATAATAATTAATTAATGTCAAAAACTAAATGTTAATATTATTTTTTTACTTGCAGGTCTGTATGTTCTGGGCAGATAAACATAGTGTAAAGCTTGGTGGCCCAGGACGCACAGTTGAAATCGATGAAGCAAAAATTGGAAAGCGTAAATACAATCGTGGCCGACTTGTAAAAGGTAATTGGATTTTTGGAGGATACGAGCGAGATTCGAAAAAGATCTTCATTGTTCCAGTCGAAGATCGAACAGAAAAGACACTCCTGGCATGCATCAAGGAATGGATTCTGCCAGGAACCACGATCGTGTCAGATTGTTGGAAGTCTTACAATTGCTTAAGCAATGAAGACTTCCAACATCTGACAGTGAACCATTCTTACAATTTTGTCGATCCTGAGAGTGGTAAAAAATGTTGAAAATATATATAGATAGCTAATTATATTATTAATGTAGCACTATAATCTAATATATTTTTTCAATTTACAGGTGCACACACTCAACATATAGAGCGCGTTTGGAGAGAGGTTCGGGGAAATATTCTAAGATACGGAACTAAATCCGAACACTTTCTTGGATATTTGTCCGAATATCTTTTCAAACGCGCCTATAAACGACTGAAGCGTATCGAAGCCTTTTTCGAGATCGTCGTGGAAATGTATCCTCCAATGTCCACTACCGAGGACTAGCCAGTGTCATCCGATCCGGGACCAAGTACAGCACCTTAAAAACATGTTTATCGCACTTTTTGGAGACACGTTTTTTATGTATATTTTTTATGTAATATCGTCTTCTACATCGATATGTTAATGTATCTTTATTAATGTTTATATCGTTATCGCACTGACTACACTTAATTGTATTTGCTAATACTCCATGCTGAATTAAAAAATCTATTAATTCTATTTTATTAGAATAATAAATCACTTACATATCACTTACAATTAGCTTTCAATTATGAACATATCTTATATAACATATCAAAGTACATGCGTGGGCGGGGGGGGGGGGGGCTGCGCCCCCCCTGCACCCCCACCATTGTGTGAGTAAACCTAGGAGGGGGGGGGGGGGGGGGGGCTCTCGCCCCCCTGCACCCCCCTGTGCACTGGGCGGTATGGGTTGGGTTGATGGGTGGGCAGGGGGGGGGGGCGAAGCCCCCCCCGCTCACGCTTAAAGCGAAATACATTTCCTACCCGGGCACGCCGAAGACGTGTCCATGGGGGGGATGCGGGGGGGCGAAGCCCCCCCCCCTGCCCATCCATCAACCCAACCCACACCGCCCAGTCCACAGGGGGGTGCAGGGGGGGCGGGAGCTCCCCCGCCCACACTCCTAGGTTTACTCACACAATAGGGGGTGCAGGGGGGGCGAAGCCCCCCCCCCTCCCCCGCCCACGCATGTACTTTGATATGTTACATAAGATATGTTCATCATTGAAAGCTAATTGTAAGTGATATGCATTATAACCCACACAGCACATGATATCATTAGAATATACTGAGTACATACAGTACATACTGACAAGGGAAGGGTCAACCCTCGGGGTCTCCGATTTTGTCGAAATTTTACTAAAATGTAGTATTGATATAGAAGTGACAAATGCTGTACGGAGACGATGCGCTTCTCAACCGTTGCCGAGAAAAAAAATAAAAATTATATTTAAAAAATATAAAAAAAATTATATAAAAGGAACGGGACGCGAACCAGCAACCTTTCACGCCTTGTAGTCCGACGCTCTATGTTCGCTACGCCACTGCTGACACTTGAAAGGACGCTTTACTGCAATGGTATGAAAGGACGCGTGCTAACAATCCACATCGGCGATTTCTCGGCACCGGTGAGAGCGCAATCGTCTTCGTAGCAGCATTTGTCCACTTCTATATCAATACTACATTTTAGCTAAACATTCGACAAAATCCGAGTGACCCCGAGTGTTGACCCCAACAATCGCGATGCTGAATTTTATGGCACGCTCCTTTCATACCATTCGCAGTAGTAAAGTCGTCTTTCAGTGTCCAGCGTGGCGTATGCGAAATAGGCGTCGACTACAGCGTGAAGGTTGCTGGTTCTCGTCCCGTTCCTTTATAATTTTTTTTTTATTTTTTTATTTTTTTTCTCGGCAACGGTTGAGAAGCGCATCGTCTCCGTACAGCATTTGTCACTTCTATATCAATACTACATTTTAGTAAAATTTCGACAAATCGGTGACCCGAGGGTTGACCCAAAATCGCGATGTGAATTTTAGCACGCTCCTTTCATACCATTGCAGTAAAGCGTCTTTCAAGTGTCAGCGTGGCGTAGCGAACTAGGCGTCGGACTACAAGCGTGAAGGTTGCTGGTTCGCGTCCCGTTCCTTTATATAATTTTTTTTATTTTTTTTATATAATTTTATTTTTTTTCTCGGCAACGGTTGAGAAGCGCATCGTCTCCGTACAGCATTTGTCACTTCTATATCAATACTACATTTTAGTAAAATTTCGACAAAATCGGTGACCCCGAGGGTTGACCCTTCCCTTGTACTGAGTACATACAGTACATACTGAGTATGTACTAATACATACTAATGATATCATGTGCTGTATGGGAAGTATACATACGTTTCAAATTCGCGCACTTTTGCATGCGCGTGCGGCCACTGAGCATGCGCATATGGCCACAGGGCATGTTCGTAGTCGCTACAGCTCGTCGGTATGACAGGAATCATAACCTGATTCCTGTCAACTTTAACGATTAATATCTCGCGTCGCGGGGCAGAGCGACACTTTTTTCTGCCAGATTCTTTCGTTTCGTGCAAAAACGCATCGAATAAGCCTAATTTCATCGATTTCTGTGCTGGGGTAGCTAAACTGAAGAATTACCATATTTTGTTATTATTTCAAAGTACTTTTGAAGCCATTTAATTTACATTTTTGAAAACTTTTCTATCTCTTATAGTTTCGGAGATATTCGGCTCGAAAGAGAAAAATCGATTTTTTCCGAAGGGGTGTTCACTCTCTAAACATGCGTATGGGCACGTATAAAAAAAGACGTATCTCTTATTTTTGTCTACACAACAACATATATAAAGCTCATCAAGATCGGAGTGGGACACCTCCGTGGGTTTCCTTGTTAGTTAAACGTTGTACCTTACCAACTCGGTTGGCAACGAATACTCCCACCTCCGGGAAGGCGAAGTTATTCAGTTTAGGGCGATGGTAGAGTCGGACCAGAGAACTTTTTTGAAATGCCTTATGTTGATCGATGTGCTAACCTTATCTAGCAATTCAGCCAATAACAGTGTTGCTTGTAACTCCAGCCTTGGCAGCGATATGGCCTTGAGTGGGGCCACGCGTGATTTCGAACAAAGCAGCTCGGTGCGGTAGCTGGTGCCGAGTTTCGTCCGAACGTATATACAGGCTCCGTATGCCTGCTGGCTAGCGTCGCAGAACCCGTGTATTTGTATTAGTTGGGGATCCGTGACAAACTTTACGCACCGCGGAACTCGTACTTGTTTTAAAACCGACAATTGTTCCTCCAGTCTTGACCAACGAGCGTAGATGTCTTGTGGTACGGACTCGTCCCAATGGCTACCTGATTTCCACAGGTCTTGTAGGATAAGTTTCGCGACCACGATGACAGGTCCGAGGAGACTGAGGGGGTCGAATAACCTGGCAACTCCGGATAATATCGTGCGTTTGGAGACGGTACTGTGACTCTCCTGAATGTCGTGGGAAACTTGAAAGGTATCTCTGGTATGGTTCCATTGCATTCCGAGAATGCGGGAGTTCGCATCGCTGCAAACTTTCTACCGGCTCGTGGTTCTGATCCCGGACGTCCTTTAATAGTTCTGGGCAATTGGATGTCCACTTGCTCAATTCGAACGCTCCTAATCGTAGTATTTCCACCACTTGATGGCGAACTATCTCTAGACCCTTCTTTGTGTCCACTCCGGTCGCGACATCATCCACGTAACACCCTTCCTTGATGTGGATCGATACCACCGGGAATCTCGATGCATTTTTCTCGGCTAGATCGTTGAGACATTCCGTGGCTAGATATGCAGCAGCTGCAGTGCCGTGATCACCAAGGATTCGTATGCCTTGACGTCGTGGTTAGCCTTGCTCCGCCACAGTATTCGTTGAAGATGTGTCTGCGATGGGTCTATTAGAATCTGCCGGTACATCCTGATTACATCGACCACGAAGACATATAGAAAAAAGCGGCTCAGGAAGGAAATCAACCTTGGCTGGACGACTGGTCCCACCCTGAGCGCGTCGTTTAGAGACACTCCAGTACTGGTTTTGCAGGATGCATCAAAGACCACACATATTTTGAATGACTGCCCCGCAATCTTGACCACACTGTGATGAGGCAGGTAGATGGCTGGCGGATCGTCGTTAGGTTGCTCGTTTACCAATTTCATGTGGCCGAGTGCGACGTACTCTTGCATAAAGCGCACGTAATGCTCCTCTAAGGTTGGATCGCGTTTGAAACGCCTTTCCATGGCTAGCAGTCGCTTCATCGCGATGTCTCTGGACTGTCCGATTTTGGCCATCACATGCTCCTTGACCGGAAGCTTCACAACATATCTACCGGACTGGTTTTGAGACACGTTGTCCGCAAAATGTTTCTTGCAGATGGCCTCCTCAATGGTGTAATTGGCTGTATGATTAGAGATGTCCTCTTGTTGCCAAAAACGTGTTAATTCCTCGTGTAACTGTAGGTTGGTTACTGTTGCGTGGCAAGCTTGTATCTTCAGAGCTTGTTTCGATGGATTACCTAACCTGTCTGCTAGGATCCACCCCTAGACGCGTCTTTTGTAGCGTCGGATGCGCTTGGGATGATTTGACTTGCCCCACGCATAACAGGTCCCAAAATAGGTCCGCGCCAATCAGAGCGTCGATCTCGGATGACTCGTGAAAGCGAGGATCGGCTAACGGCAGATTGCGTGGGAGATTAAAGTCGCCACGATTGAGAGTGAACGACGGGAGCTTGTCCGTGACTTGATCCGTTACGATGCATTCATCGTCGAAGGAATATGAATTTATGCGCGATGACTTTTTAATCGAACGATCTGAGTGGACTTTGTGTTGGCACCGTTTATTCCCGAGATTGAGATATTTAATGAACGCGGCTTTAGACCGAGAGCAGATACGAAGCCCTTAGAAATAAAATTAGCTTGAGAACCACAATCTAGCAACACACGACAAAGTTTTCACGCACCCGTATCATCGTAGACGTACACGACAGCCGTAGATAGCATGACGTACTTGACCGTCCGAAAGACGCGACGCGTGCACCACTAGCGCAGTTGGCGATGCCGCTGAGGCTTTACATTGCTTTTCTGATCGCCATCGGGCTTCTCGAGAGCCGACGATTCATGTAATAGCGTGTTATGTTTCGCGTTACAGACTCGACAATTACCTGATGGGCACTTGTTCGCGATATGAGTTGTAGAGCGTAAACAGTTATGGCAAACCTTTAATTTGCGAATTTCCGAATTTCTACGAGGAACAGGAAGAGCTAAAAAGTCCTTGCAATGACATATAGAATGCTCCCCGCTGTAGTAAGTACACTTGAATTTCAGCGTCGCGACACACGCTGCTCGTTGCTTCCCGTTTGCTGAACGCGCGTTAACGTTCTTTGTAAAAATGGCATCTGACTTGCCGGTAGCTTCGAGGACTTGGCAACGATGGGTAATAAAATTGACGAGCTGTTTGAAAGTTGGAATGCCCGGTCAAAGAATTTTGCCATTCTCGCAATGTTAACGAGTCGAGTTTAGAGCTCAATACGTACACAAGTATTAGGTCGTCCCAATGAGATGTCGGACGTCTTAGTGCCTGCAAGGCATATATGTGTTTTGACGCGCCATCGGCAATTCGCCTTAATTCGCAAGCGTTTTCTTTACTCATAGACGGCAGCTCCATAATGGCTTTGACATGCGTGTGCACGATGATACATTTGTTATCGTAACGCTCTTTTAAAAGATTCCACGCGAATACGTAATTGAGGTCTGACATCTCAAGGGAGTTAATCACGTCGCTCACCTCGCCGGTGACGGACGCTCGCAAATATTGTAACCTCTGAACGTTGTTTAGCGACGCGTTCGAATGTATGATTGAATTGAAGACGTCGAAAAAAGGAAACCACTCGTCGTACTTGCCGGAAAATGTCAGAAGGTTCAGCTTGGGCAGGCGTACGTGGGTTGCAGCTTCTGGCGGTTCGGAAGCCGTGGAACTTGACGGCGACGGTGCCGCAGCATAGCGTGACGCGATACGATGTGAGCTTAGGAGCTCCCGAATTCTACCGCGGAGAGACTAAAAAATGCCTCCTCGAAGACAACCCGGTCGTTAACTTCGCCATCGTCTATGATTTCTAATTGTGATTGTACCGAATTGTACTCTGACCAACTGTTCTCCAACCTTGACCGACGCTCCTCAAGCTGAGCCGTTACCGATGGAATGACGGCATCGATATTATCGACGTACGTCTTGATCCGCGTACAGGATCCCTTGATAACCGCGCGCTGTTTCCGTAACGCGACCGGATCCCGCTCGGTAGCCATCTTGAAATTATGCTGCGAAAGATTTCTCGAGAACGATTGTATGAAACGCGACTGAATTGAACCGACGCGAACGCTGGGTTGTCACTCCTACCTGGTAACCCAAACGAGCGCTAATCCTCTCGGCGAGGCTCTGGCGTGGTCCTCCTGGCACCCTGACGGACGTCGCTGGGCTGCGGACCCTCTCGATGCGTCGTGGTACTGCGGGACGTGGCGAACGGACGACGTTCGGCTACGAAGAATCTCTGGTTCCGTCGGGTAGAACAGGGCGGGATCGTGCGGCGTTAGGCTGCGTTGGCGCCTCTCGTACCGTTGCGCGCCCTTGCGTTATGTCCTCGACGGACGTGCTCCTGCTTGTCCTGAGAAGGGGACGCGAGCTGCGACTGGTAGCTCACTGGCGGGCCTCCTTGGCGGGCACCCGGTTGGCGGGCTTCGTGCCCACGATGTTTCGACGGCGAGTTCGCGGTCTGGCGACATCAGGCTCGTCGTGCTTCTGGGCTGGGATCGTCGTGTTCACGCACCGAGGTCGGGATGTTGCTTGCGACCGGGTGCTTGCTGACCACCTCGAATGGCGGATGTCTTGGATATCCGGCTTGAAGGACCAATGCTTTGAATAGGCCTCGTAGCCTCCACGCAGTTGATCGAGTGGCTGTATCCTCAGGATCGGGCGTGGTCGAGAAGGAAAAGATTCGCTTCCCTGCGTTGTATTTTTATTGTAAATCACTCGGGTGGTACAGCGGAAAAGCGCGGTCTATCGCTCGACTTGACGGCACGTGCAGTTCGTACGACGATCACGCGCGATGATTCTCCCGAGATCGGTAGTAGTGGTGGAGAGACCCCGCTGCGAGCACGGCCGTAACTAGGCGGAATAATACAAGAGCGCCCGCGAATAGCAGGCACGACAGCGCGGGGTAATCGTGAATCGGTGAAACAGGAGCGGACTCGGTCACATATCATACAGATATGATATCTAATTCTGCATATATATCGGATATCTATGACTCATTTAAAAGCAGATATGTTATATACAACCCAAATAGTTATATACAACCCAAGAATAAAAGAATTCTTTTAAATTCTCAATTTATGAAATTAATTGTTTTTTCGTATTTATTCTCTGTTCTAAAATAATTCTTAAGAGTTAAAAAGAAATTCATTTTTATGTCATCAATTCCGAGTCTTTCTTCAAATATAAAAAAAGTTCTTTTTTAAGAATTCGCAATAAATTCAAAATTATGCTTCGATACTATTCCAATATTTTGCATTTTGCCATCTCTGCACTGTATGATATCTCGGAGCTGGTATAACGAAAAATATTAGAGCCAAATATCTCACAGGGTCGCCTTTTATCCTAATGCGTAAGGATTTTTGCTTACGAGAAGATACTGGCGCATGTAGCCGCGTCGTGGCAGCGCATGTTACTAGCGCACGCCCGAGCGAAAATTTTCTGAGTCCCCTCACGGCATGTTGCTTTCGCGCCGCGGTCGTTACCTCTGGCGCAGCCCCAGCAAAAGTTTTCTAAGTCCCCTCACGGCGAGTTGCTTTCGCGCCGCGGTTATTACCTCCGGCGCCGCCCGAGTGAAAATTTTCTAAGTTCCCTCGCGGCGTCTGGTTTTCGCCGAGATGAATCGGTACGGCACGGCGTCCAAGTCCTCTCGGATTGTTTTATTGGCTACGAATAAACTTGATCTTTATAAAATATAAGTGCTAACTATAAATCGACCATATATTTGAATGCAAATGTTGCAGAGATGTCTTTTTCAAAGATATAATGTGATATCGAGTAATGATGTCCTGCAGATATTCTGTAAATATCTGAAAATAAGATATCTCAGATTTTACTTGAAATTGTAGGCATAAAGATATCTGGCTATATCTCAGATATATTTTGCTGTGGGCTGTAAAGGGGCGGTTTATAATAGTCAGTACGCCACTGTTACACGGTCGCAGTCACACCGTCAAAACGCATAATCTGTAAAAGTCACATTTTTTTTATATAAATAAATTTAAATTGAAACAATGGATTTGTCCAACACAGAAACGATGGATTTATCTGAAATTATTGTGTGTGGAATGTTTTTATCAATCCTGGGGCTAGCATACACTGCATATGAAGACGCACCGTTTTTTAATCAAGTGTTGATTAAAAAAATAAGGAGAAAACGTCGTTCGAGTGTACGTCCAATTAATCAAAAAAGGAAGGACACAGGACATTTTCATAATTTATTTAAAGATATGGCGATAGTAGATAATGAACAATTTATTAAATATACAAGAATATCGCAGAGACCAATTTCTACAAATTGTTAGGACTTATACAACACAAATTTTCTACGACATTTCTGTTCTTATAATCTTTTTTTTCTTATCGTATAAATACCGAAATTGTTTGTCCCAGAAAATTAAATCCACGTCATTTATTTGTACATTCATCACTATATCACGTACGTCAAGAGGTTATGTGTAATTCCTTTCTTTTGACTCCCTTGGTGGAGATTTCACTCAATTTTACTTCTTTTCCGTTGCTTTCACTAGCTGTAGGCCGGTAAAGATAAAGTTGAGCCAACTTTTCGGTTACGGCCAAAAATAACAGATTATTGCCATCTATTATAAACGGTAGTACGGGTTTCCTATCGTCCAACTTTTACGGCATCAGCCTAACCTCAATGAAGTTAGCCGGACAACTTCGACTTATAACATTTTTTTTAACCAATCGTTTGTAGGTGACTGTTAGACTAATTTAAACATTTGTTAGTTAATCCAACAAACGTTTTAATTTGTTTATTCGGGACCAACAAACGATTTCGCATCGATTGAACCCGTTTTGAAATAAAAACTGTGAAGAATTCTATATTTATCGGCTATATTAACACTAAAAATTATTTTCGTGTTTACATAAAACCTATTAACTAACAAATGTTTAAATTAATCTAACAATCACCTACAAACGACTAACAAACGATTGGTAAAAAAATGTTATAAGTCGAAGTTGTCCGGCTAACTTCATTGAGGTACCAGCCTAAGTTAACGGCTACGGCTATTATGAACCAACCTTAAAGCCCGTATCAGACTACGCATTGGAATTGAGATTGGATTGAAATTTAATCAATCAGAATAGAGAAAACTGATCTCAAGTTTAGTAAACTTTGCTCTGATTGGTCAAATTTCATTCCAATCTCAATCCCAATCCGTAGTCTGATACGGGCATAAGACCATCTTAAGTGATATGTTATGAACCAATCACAGAGCCGTATTAGCACTTAAGACATTACTTAAGTCGGTTTTAAAATAAGATCCGACCATCCGACTATGAATACCGGCCTATGTATTCCATCGACAGTGGGAGACTAGATTCATGTATCGATATTTATTGATACCGTATGAAAACTTTGGAGACATAAATAAGTACTTACACAAGACAGAGACATATGTCTCATGAGACAGTATATCACGATACCGTTTCTTGATATAAGGTCAATGTCTCTATTTCTACTCAAGTCTCGATTTTTACTCACTATGAACTCTTCTTCTTAATATAAATATTCATGCAGCTGATAGAATAAGTCACAGAAAAATTAGTTATGAATTATTTATATACTCCTGCATAAGTTGCATGGGCTCGCTGCTCGTCAGATAGCAGCACGTATTTAAAAATAAATTTCATAATCCAAATAGTCGTCGTCATTGGCAACTTCAATCGTGACGCTACTGATTTGCGTTAGCAAATCGAGAAAGTGACGCGTGGTATAGCCGCGTCGCGGCAGCGCGCGGTACTAGCGCTCGCGGTCGCGGAGCGTTCTCGCGAAATCAGGGCGTCTTCGCGCTTATTGCGAGTTATCAAACATTGCAGTGAACAGTTTGTTGTGTGTGCACAGTGGTCTGACTATCACATTTAATATTAAATTATTAAATTATAAAAATTATTAAATTTTATATTTTATTAGGTCATGTATATTTATGCAAATAGATAATTTTCAATATGTAAGTAAAATTCCCTATAATTATTTAAAGTATTAAAAGACGTCAATTTACAATATAATTGTTGTGAAATATAGAAAATAGTGAACATTTCTTACGATTTATTATAACTTTATACAACTTGTATCTTTTCATAAAAATAGAAAAAATAGTATTGAATCTTTTATGGATTCATCATGCTAAAAAAAATATTAGCCACGTATTACAGGGAATATATTGACATAAAAAATATTCAAATGCCTTTTACGTCATGAAAACTTGTTTAATGCTGTGTAAAAAGATGTAGAAAGTTGTAAATAATTATAATATTACTAAAATAGTTATAAATTGCTTTAAAAAAGTTCATGAAAAGTTGTAGAAATTTCTAAAAATAAACATTTTTTACAACTTCTACAATTTACTACATTCTCATAAAAATGTTCATAAAAATTTGTTGAAACTTATAAAAATTTTTTAATGCTTTTTACAACTACAATTTACGACAATTTGCTATGAATTTCTAGAATTTTCACAAATTTGTAGAAATTTGTGATGTTATTTAAAATTTCAATTTTTCGTAGAGATAATTGTTCTAAAATTATTTCCACCAGGGTGTAGCCTGTTTAATCTCTTTTTATCGATCGTGTTCTGACACCTTTGAAATTTCTACGTTTTAAACTAACCTAAAATAGGTTCCCGTTCCAAACGCTCTGATTCAGATCGAGCATCATCCGGTCGAAGATCTCCCAAATTCTTATTACGATTCCACCCGGAGGTCTTTTGCGTCGTGTCTTGTCACGCGATTCGACTCATCCCACCCTTGAATGGCGTCCGGGTGCGTCTCGAGTTTTACACAGGGTGTGTCGCGCGCGGAAATAAAGAAGCGCACTTCCCTAGCTATGCGCGTAAAAGCAGTTCCCAGAGCGCACAAGAGGAAAACAAAAGTATGACTTAATACGAGATAACATTTAGGCGGCCTTTATTATGATAATCCACATAGCGCCCTGGTCCAACGACCCCCTAAGGGAATCGGGCTCTTCTTCTTCCTCCCCTGTCCCCCTCGCCATCTTTCGTCCGGGTTACGTACGGCTGTTCCGCCGGGCGGTGGTATTATTGTCCTGCAATACAGGTTCACCCCTATTTATCTGCGAAAAAGGGAGAATTTCTCTTAGCGGCAAACGAGTTTGCGAAGGAGAGCGAGAAGACTCGCTGGGGGTCTGCCGGGAGGACCCCACGGTTAATGCCACGCTGTTTATGCTGGCTTGCGCAGGGGGGGAGGCCCTCCTGAGAAAAATCTTCCTTACTGTCTACACTCATGGTGTGGATCGCCGATATTAACGTGGGAAACAAACCGAACTTGTGCGGTACGGTATCATTAAGTATTGTCGTCAGAAAAAATCGTCGTCCGCTGCCTTGCGCCCCAATGCTTCTCTGCACATGTTGGGTTACATGTACCTCTCCTGTTGTTAGTATGGTAAAAGTACGTGTTACATTGAATTAATGTTTGTCGAAAATAATTGTACTGCAAATGCGATTGGTCATTTCCAATGGACTAATCAACGATTAAGTTAATCGGAGTTTGATCGAAGTGGCCCTAAGTATCGGTAATAATTATATAAGTAACATGATTTACCAATAGCTTTCAACTGTTAAGCGGGGAACATAGACTTTTGCGCTATATTTTATGCATAACGCATATAATACGTACCTAATTAAGTATAAGAAAACTGATTGATCTATTTCCTTATGCACATGTATATGGACCAATCAATCTTCTTATGCTTACGCATTACGCGTTATGCAGAAGTGTGTGCTCCCCGCTTTAATGTTACGCTGATATCAAAAATATAAATATATAAATATATAAATTCGACCATTTTTAAATTTCCATATTGGTTCCATCATTTCAAATTTATTAACTTTGACATCAAATTAGTCAGCGACCTGAAAAACCCTTAGAAAGATTTGAATAATTTAATTAAAAAATATTTCAATATCTCGAAACACACTAAAATAGTCCTTTTTTGCAACTTTAATTTCAAATTTCTCAAAATTGTGACGTAATAGAGCAATTTGGTAAACGGGATCGTATTCAGCGTCCAAAAAAGTGTAAGAAATGATTATTCTCGTTCATATGCTAAAAAAATAATTTTTTGTTGAACAGTGTAATAAGTGTAATGGCCAGTCTACAATGAGTCGTTAGTCGTTAGTCAGATGTCGGAAGAGAGTCGGAAAAAGTCATAAACGTATCGTAGGGCGATCGGAAATCTGTAATCGGCGATCGTAAACGATTGGCCAAATGCCATCTCTTACGATCACCGATTACAGACTTCCGATTACCTCACAATACGCTTATGACTATTTCTTCCGACATCTGACTAACGACTAACGACTCATTGTAGACTGGCCATAATACCCGGAGAGGTAGATAGAGCGAATTAAACTAAATAGAAAAGTCCTGTACCGTTTTACGATTATCACAGTAAATAATGTCGAGTTATTAATTAATAAAGATCTGCGAATCAGCGTGCGTTCGTGCAACTTGGCGAAAAGAGACAGCCCATGGGTCGATTACGGTTCTTGAAACGAGGTAAAAATTACAAAAGTGAACAGATTTACTAGATTTCGACCAATGAAATAATAGATACTCTAGTGAATTTCCTCACTTTTGTAATTTTCACCGTAATAAGCCCCCAGGATTTGCTATGCGCATGATTCTAGGCCCAGCCAGGACCAGCGTCATGCGTCGCTCATATATTTAATCTCAGTAAAATCAATCTCAACAATCTCAGAAAAAAGTGATGTATATTGAGAACACTACAATTTTTGCATTTTTAGCCTTTTTAGATTCCATAAGATCACTATGGCTTTAACTGCATAAAAATAAACTAATAAAATGTTTTTGATAAGTGTTAATAACATTTTACATACTCTTTATACATATTCTTAGTTTTGCCGTTAAAAATGTCGGACGTGATTGTTCGCCAAATCCATACTTAAGAAAATAAAAATCGTAAATCTAAATAAAATAAAAAAGTTATCAAAGAACAATGATTATGGTACAAAAAGTGAGAAAAATCCATTAAAGATATATTTTATGCATAAATTTTACAATCTCGGTAAAATATTATTTTAAAAAATTCGGCATTTGACATGTATTGGACGTAGCAACAACGCTTTTTTCTTCAGTTGGTAGCATCTGCTTGAACGTATGTCACTGAGTCTGATCGATTCTTGAAAAGAAAAATATTTCCATAATAAGAGAAAACAAGACCACTATGATACACAATCAAATAAGAATATAAGCCGTTTTCGGTCTAAGCAAGTAACACTACCCAAATGTAAATCGCCGATTTTGATAATTTTTGAATATGTTTTAGTAGACGTAAAAATGAGACATACGTATTTTTTTTTATCGGCGGAAAACCATATTTAGGGGGTAAACCACCCCCTGTATTTAAAACAAAAATTTAAAAAATGCCCAGATAATTGCAAATTTTATTCAAAAATTTTGAAAAAAATATATGTTACACTAGCATCCAAAACAAAAGTGAGACTGTTTGAGGATTTAAGGGTGACCACCCTTTTATCGAATTTCTTACGTAACATTTAAATTTATCCCGAAATAATGGTAAACAGTTTCATTTATCGTCAAATTAATTAATATTTACAAATTAGTCTGATCAACCCTTCAATTCTATAAGGGGGTGAGGGAAAACCTACCCTTAATAAGAGTAAGAAACCAGGATCGCGGCCCTTAGCATTACCCAGGATCACGACGGGGACGTAGCCGCGTGGATCCCAAAGGGGTGTAAATATGGTTTTCCGCCGATAAAAAAAATACGTATGTCTTATTTTTACGTCTACTAAAACATATTCAAAAATTATCAAAATCGGCGATTTACATTTGGGTAGTGTTACTTGTTAGACAGCTCAATATTAATTTCCGTGTATATGTATTATTATAATACATATACATGATATGTC
This sequence comes from Temnothorax rugatulus, assembly GCA_035220575.1. Taxonomy (NCBI): domain Eukaryota; kingdom Metazoa; phylum Arthropoda; class Insecta; order Hymenoptera; family Formicidae; genus Temnothorax; species Temnothorax rugatulus. The sequence goes on along the minus strand of JASTWL010000370.1, from coordinate 133,657 downwards.
CTGCGTGCTGTGTTTAAGGGAAAGGGGTTTTAGTGGGTGCAAGCCCCACATATCCCGGGTGGCCGGCCCCCGGTAGAATGCGCAAGGCATTTCCCCTCTTCCTACGGAAACAAAAGAAATACATTCCAACTTATTACTGCGCGCTGATCACAGTCGGACTTGAAACACAGCTATCGTTGGAACATTAAAAACCGTTTCCTCCCCGGAATTAAGTCGATGCGATTTAATTATCTAAAAACTGTAAAGAATTTATCACGAAAAATATTACCTCAGCCAGGATTCGAACTTCCCTCATTCCGTGAAAGGTGTCGTACCAATTCGACCACTGAGGCATGTGGTAATATTTATCGCAATAACCGGTTAATAATAGTTTGAAACGTCTTTCTTAGGTAACGTGAAATAAATAATAAGAGAAAACAAGACCGCTATGATACACAATCGAATAAGATACAAGCCGTTTTCGGTCTAAGCGTCCCACACAGCAAAATATATCTGAGATATAACCAGATATCTTTATGCCTACAATTTTAAGTCAAATCTGAGATATCTTATTTTCAGATATTTATAGAATATCTGCAGGACAACATTACTCGATATCACATTATATCTTTGAAAAAGACATCTCTGCAACATTTGCATTCGAATATATGGCCGATTCATAGTTAGCTCTTATATTTTATAAAGATCAACTCAAGTTTATTCGTACCCAATAAAACAATCCGAGAGGACTTGGACGCCGTACCGATTCGTCCCGGCGAAAGCCACACGCCGCGAGGAAACTTAGAAAATTTTCACTCGGGCGGCGCCGGAGGTAATGACCGCGGCGCGAAAGCAACTCGCCACGAGGGGACTTAGAAAACTTTTGCTGGGGCTGCGCCAGAGGTAACGACCGCGGCGCGAAAGCAACATGCCGCGAGGGGACTCAGAAAATTTTCGCTCGGGCGAGCGCTAGTAACATACGCTGCCGCGACGCGGCTACATGCGCCAGTACCTTCTCGTAAGCAAAAATTCTTATGCGCTAGGATAAAAAGCGAGCCTGTGAGATACTTGGCTCTAATATTTTTCGTGATACCTCCGAGATATCATACAGTGCAGAGATGGTAAAATGCAAAATATTGGAATGGTATCAAAGCATAATTTTTAATTTATTGCGAATTCTTATGAAAAGAACTTCTTTTATATTTGAAGAAGGACTCAGAATTGATGACATAAAAATGAATTTCTTATAAATTTCTTAAAAATACTTTTAGAACAGAGAATAAATACGAAAAAACAATTAATTTCATAAATCGAGAATTTAAAAAGAATTCTTCTTTTCTTCTTGCTATTTCAGTTGTATGTAACATATCTACTTTTAAATGAGGCATAGATATCCGACATATATGCAGAATCAGATATCATATCTCATGATATCTTGCGCAATCAGATATTCCGTCATTCAGATATCTTCTAGATATCTTGGTGATATATTTTGCTGTGTGGGATGGCATTCGATGAGATTCGTTTCTCGTATTTAAAATATGACAAACGATGGTATAAAGAACGGTACATAAATCAAGCATCTTTCTCCAGTCGTTTGCTCTATTCCGAGCGTCGAGACCCACACTACTGTCTGACAATAGTCCGCCATTCCTCCTTATCATCCGCCGACCTCATCACCTCTGCCATCGAGCGATTAGTGAGAGTCTTGACCTGATCTATGTATCTATTAGGTGATCGCCCTCGCCTCCTCCTTCCATCCACTTTGCCCTGGATACAGAGTCTTTCCATTCCATCCCACCTGATAACATGACCGAAAAAGGCAAGTATGTGCCTTTGGATAGTTGGCAGGAGACGATTTCCTCCCCGGATACTCAGTTCGTTAAGAATCGAGGCATTCGTTCTGTGCACAGTCCACGGTATGCGCATCATTTTTCTATAACATATCATTTCAAACGCCTCGATTCTCCTTCTCCACGCCGCATTGATTGTCCATGTTTCGGAAGCGTATGTAGCAATCGGGAAAACCAAGGCGTTGACCAGTTGTGCCTTTGTTACTTTGGATATCTGGTGATCTTTCCAGATCTTTGTGAGTCTTGCAAGAGCAGACTTCACCATCCCAATGCGTCTTTTTATTTCGCCTTCGCAATCGCCATTGTTTGTAATGCGAGCGCCAAGATAGATTACCTCATTCTTTCTCACGATGTCTGGAATACGCAAGAATCGCTGGGGTAAGACTCCCTGCCTGTCCTACAAGGTCAAGTTAAAATCAAGTGTACGGTACAATTTATATTAGTTGTATCGGAGTCCAAGCTTATAATAAAGTGGCACACTTTTGAATTAAATCGATATATTTATGATTTTATAGCCTTTTATCCCTTCATGATTTTTAATTATATCTGGGCAAATCTGAATACTTTTGGTAAATAATTACATCTCGGCAGATCAAATTATATATATCTGATCAGATCTGGTTATATCTGTTCAGATCTAGCCAGATGGGAGACAATTTGCAGATCTGGCCAGATCTGATGAACCAGATCTGGTCATATCTCGGCAGATCTAATTCTTTTTTCCCGGGTGGGTATGAGGAAGTACCGATCATCCACCCAAGTAGTTCTACGTTGCATCCAACGTTGCGTGACTTTTCAGATAGATCGGATTAACGGACCTCTAGGCTCCAAAGCTTCCTTCTTGCTTATATATACTCATATTTAACATACTCTTATAGTTTTATATAACAGTAACAGTAAAACTATCCTTTATTAATTGGTTGTTATTACAATTGTTCTCAATGGCATCATTTACCTGTATACTTAAGGCTCCTGGTCCCTCAGCTGAGAACTCGGCGTTGACGGTGGCGACGTACCGTCGCGGTAGAAATAAGAACTCTCTCCAATGGAGAATAAGCGAGAAATGTTGAGAATTGACACGTTGAGAATTCTTGCGTAGTATTTCCAAATAAAAAGATATTTGCTTAAAATAACATTACAGATCACTTCAGCACACTTCGAAAATACTTCGAGTTGAAGTTAAATCTACCCCTTTCCCTTGATAGTTAATAAACAGCCGTAAAATGAATGTGATACGAAATCTATTCATGCGCCTGCGCACAAGTCTGCATCGTATCACATTCGTTTTACGACTGTTTATTAACTGTCAAGGGAAAGGGGTATAGATTTAACTTCAACTCGAAGTATTTTCGAAGTGTGCTGAAGTGATCAGTAGTGTTATTTTAAGCAAATATCTTTTTATTTGGAAATACGACGCAAGAATTTTCAACGTGTCATTTCTCGCTTGTTTCCCACATTCCAACTTGGCCGCGACGAGTACCCAAGAGCCTTAAGAGTCCTGGATACCCATGTCAGCCATCTTGAATCGAGACGATGAAATATGGACAATTGTTACGGAAGATCTCAAATAAGAAGGAGTCACCATACGATTAAATATAAGCGCTCAAATGAAAGATGAAAGCATATTGTATGTTTATCTGCTCATTAATTTGCTGGTCCTGAAATAGAAAGTGTAGTAACAGTGCAATGAAAAATTGACAGCTGATTCGGTTGGCGTAGCACTGTTCTGGAAAAACGGTTTATTGCACTTTATTGGATTATTATTTGAGGCAATGGACAGCACATTAACATAACCAACAAACTGAAGCTCACTAATGCACAATTTTTAGTGTAATTAATGAGTTATTTCGATGGTAGAAAGGAAAATGACGGAGATGATGAGAGAACTTAAGGAAGGACTCAGGAGAAGAGATGAGGAGATAAGGGACCTGAGGGAGGAGGTAGAAAAACTGAAAGGGAAGAGGCACAGGATGGAGCAGAATGCGAGTAAGAGGAAGAGGGAGGACAGCGAGGAGAGAGGAGAGGGGACATACAGGAGAAAATGGTGGGTAGAAGAGAGTGAAGGAAGCGATGAGGTGAAAAGAAGAAGGAATGTAATAATAAGAGTAGAGAAGGAGAGATGGGAGGAAAGGAGACAAACTGGGAGAAAGTAAAGGAGCTGTTCGAGGTGGGATTAAAGGTAAGAGTAGAGGTAAGGGAGGTAAGGGTTATAGGACAGAGAGGGGATTGGATAACAATCCTAGTAAAGATGAGAAATGAGGAGGAGAAATGGAAGGTGTTGGATGCAAGAAGAAAAGAGGGGACTAGGATGAAGGTAAAAATAGATGAGGATAAGTCGGAGACAAGAGTGAGGGAAAGAGAGGAGAAAAAGAGGAGAAAAGAAAGGAGAGAAGAGGTAAGAGGGAGAGCAGGGAGATCGGAAGAAGAAGAGATCACGAAGGAGATGGAGGAGAAACTATTAATGGACTCGGAGGAGGACGAGGCAGACAGAAAGAAAAAAGAGTAGCAGATAAGGTAGGAGAAAAGAAAAAGGAGGTAAGAAGGGAAGGAAGAGACGGTGGAAGGAAGGAGAGAAGGAGAGGGAGGGGAGGGAGGGGAGTCGTAGGGAAGGGGAGAAAAGCAGGATTTTAATCTCTTTTATATAGATAGGAAGGTAGCCCAAGAAAGAAGGAAGGCGCCATGCGCGGGAGGGAGGGAGCCGAGAAGGAGAGGAGCCACGGCAGGAAGGAGGGAGTCACAGAAAGGCTGATTGGAGAGGACGAAGGAAGTCGACCGGGGAGATGTAGGAGGGAAGAGAGAGGGAAGGAAATTAACAAATTGTAAGGTCGCACAATGGCCAGGGCTGAAAATAAATATATACATGTATGAAAATGTACAGGGTTGGGTACGTCCCTTTAAAAACGCTCTTTAAGACCCCTTGGGGTAAATAAAGTATTCATTTATCTATCTAATGAGTTATTTTACTAATGAGATCTTCCGCAAGACAATTGTCCACTTTTTGACGTGTTTTCCTTGGTTTTCCTATCGAATAGTTTACGACAATTCTAAGCCGGAGACTCATGGATTACATCATTTATCGCTGTTTATTTTTACCGACGAATTTTCAAGCTGGGAACATATCAAGCTCAGTCGGCTGGTGAGGCACACGCAAGAAAAAGCACCCCCACCAGCACTCTCGAGTGGCTTGCGGGTTAAATCTACCAGCTCTGATCAAGCTACGAATTTCCTCCAGTAGGCGTCGTGCCACTCGACCGCTGTATTTTCCGAGACTACCCAGAGGCCTTAAATAATATTTTAATTTTTCTCATTTTTTCATTATTTTTTTGTTTGTGACAAGATAATTAGATTTATGATAACTTATTTCTGACATTATATGTAAAATTTAAATATGATGGCATTCTGCACACGCACACACACTTTTTGTAACACAATAAAATTGTTCTATTTTAATGTGCCTTACTAAATCTCATATATATATTATACTATTATACTCATATATATATATATATATATATATATATATATATATTATATTACACATGTGTGTGTGTGTGTGTGTGTGTGTGTGTGTGTGTGTGTGTGTGTGCGCGTGGTGTGTATGTGTGTGCATTATATATATATATATATTGTCACGACTCTTTACCCGTTCGGGCGCAAAGCCGGATCAAAAGGGAGTTGCGGGAGAGCAGGATGTTAGGCCTCTCCGACGGATCTCTCGCACGAACCGAATTTCTAACGCGAACGTGAATGTTGGGCGCCAGACGCGGTATCCCGCGTCCACTAACGCACAATTTATCACAAATTATCGAAACGTTTATCGTAGTCAAACGGCGTGCGAGAAACCGACCAGCTCGCCGTATTACTCAGGGACGAAGGTGATATAGGGCAGCGCGAATTGTGACGGGCGACACAGAAATTACGGACTTCAGCAATTAGTAACAAAAGAAATTAATATTTATTATAGAAAAGAAAATTTGCTCACGAAATGGCTCTAACAGATTAAAGAACAGTCGGTTCATTGCCTATCAAACGAAATAATACAGACGTGATTGGTCGCGAGCGGGCAACAATAACCCAAAAATATTTGTAGGCAGAACGATAATAGTTCTTACAACAACTCCAAATTTTCTCGACCACGAACGCCAAAAATTAACTCCATAACTTCCGAAGGGTCGCGAGTACACAAAATTCTGTCGCCAAGGTAAAGTGCCCTCGAAATACGAGGCGCAATATAACACAGCGGCGGGTCAATCATTAGACGCGAACGCGACCGATAACGCGAAATTTAGGTTTATCGCGACGAGGAAAATCATCAGCGCGAGAAGAATATTGCACTCAATCTAACGAGTTTTACGGGGCATACGCCCTACGCAAAAGAGGGCTTAATTCAACGCGAAAAAAGGAGTATTTTCCGATGAGAGTAGCGCTAGACAAGCGCGAGACTACACAACGCAATAATGTCTTGACTGACTTACAGACTAACGCGAAATAAACTAAATCTAACGCAAGAGGTGACGAACTTACATACTAACGCAATGTAAAACTAAATCTACGCAGGGAAAGATATTTACACGGGGTAGCGCGAACATGACCGCGTCTAACGCGAGTACACGAAATTACGTGAACGGCGTAATGCCAAAGATCAGTCTCGACGAATAGATACGGGCACGAGAGTCGCGCGTGGCGTACCGTCGAATTTTATCACCGAATACGTGATCGCGACCAAAAGATACCGCGAGAATATTCACGAATTACTGAATCAAAATATCCATCGCGATCTCCAGGGTTTTCGCGCAACGAGTACCGATTCCTGGCCACGAGACCATCCCGAAACCCTTCGCTCTCGTCTCGATCGCTAACGCAATTACGAGATCTCAAGTACGCGAATATTCTATACGAGAGCGTGGCCCGGAGGGCGGTGTCGTGGCTTACATTATCGCAAACTAATGCGAGGCAACCTCACCGGTACGACGCTCTCTCAGGAGGCTCCTCCGCCGTCGTCAACGTCGTCACGAAAAGGAACAAGCGCCAAGTGCGCAGCAGACTCGATCGGGAAGCGCTCAAGGAAACGGGCGTTCGCTCCCGAAGGTGGCTCACGAATGATCGCGGAAGTGCGCTCGATAGAGGCGTCGATCTAACGCCCCTAGCGGGACATGCGCGACCCTTCCGCGCGATAAGCGGACCAATTAGCGGTGAGCTCGCCGGCTCGCGAGGGAGCCGCCAGCGGGGTTATCGACCGTGGATTCGGCGGGGCGTTCGAACGTGCCCTTTGCGCTCGCGGGGGTCCTTTCGGATTCCCTGATGCAACAGGCAAGGCGATGACTCCCGCGGTGTCCTCCGGCTTGACTCGGGGGCGGTGGCCATCCACCCCCAGAGTCCATCTGCCTCGGAGGACTGCAGGCATGGCCGGCGCCGGGCCCCTGCGATGCACAGGTTCGCCTGCCGTTGCTGGCGCGCAGCGCAGCGCGTCTCACGTCGTCCCTCGCTCAAGTCGCGGTCCTCGTAATTCCGTTTATCATCCGGCTCTCCTTGTACTCCTCGTCATCTTCAGTGTGGCGTTGGAACTCCAACTCGACGGGGTGAAGGCGCCACGCAATATCGCAAGAGAAAAAAAAACAATAATTAATATTCGAATCGCAACTTTAATACGCCCCTGGAGATCGAAGGTCGATTCGTGAGTCGTCCTCGGGCGCGCAATCCGCGCCTTGTGACGGCGGCGGAGCGCTGCCACGCCGCGGCGAAACCGCAACGTCACAACACCCCACCCCAAGAGAGAGCACACCGGGCGCGATTGCCTCGACTTAGCCACTCGCCCATCCGGGCTCGTTACTAGGACGCTCACGCGACCGAGATCTCCAGTGAAGGGCTTCAAGTACTTGGACGGACACAACGTATAACACAAAAAAAAAAAATCATACGATTGAAATAATAATACGATCAAATTTCGGCCCTCTTCCCACTTGCCGTAAGAACCCTCGAAATTAAACTCAGATCATTTGCCCTGTTTCCGTCGCTTATCGATTCGACACAAGTCGGACTTCTTACGACGGCCTACGAAGGCCATGTGCCTCTCGCTTGTTGACGACTGCCTACCGAACACTAACGCAACGCAAAAACGTGAAATACATCAACGCAACGCGAAGACGTTAAACGCTAACGCAACAACGTGAACATTAGCGCAACGCGAAAACGAAACCTAACGCGAAATACCTAACGCTAACGAGACCTAACGTCAACGAAGGTAGAGAGAGGGGGGGGTAGCTCCCGTCTATTCCCGTGGGAGGTAGCCCCATTTTAGCCAGGTACGCTAGCTAGACGTACAAGGCAGATTTGTGCTAGCACAACACCAACGCGAAAGTGGCGTCGGCCGCAGAACGAGAGCGCAACACTAATCCTATCGTGGCTTTTATTCGTACCGTCGGGCTTGCGCGGCAATGCTAGCTATCGAACACGAATAACGGCAGGGTTTTCCGCAACTTAAGAGTTGACGGAGGTTTCGGGGTGGGTTTAAGGGCAATTCATGACTCAGAGCGTGGTGATTAGAAACGTAACATAACTTCAACCTAAAATTAAAGGAAAGTAAGTAACGAAAAAGAAACCTAAACAAGTAGGAGTGGTTAATCACGATAAGGCTTTAAATCCTTAACATGGACCTTTCCGATGACGTTACCGAGGGGATCGGCGAGTTCGTAGACTACCGGCGACAGAATTTTATGAACGACAAACGGACCGTGGTATTTCGCGGCTAATTTTGCAGAGATATGCTGCGTGGCGGACGACAAAATGTGTTGCCGTTTCAAAACGAGATCGCCTACGGCGAAATGTCGATCCCGCCGTCGTAAGTTGTAATATCGCGTTTGTTTCGCCCGCGCGGCCTCGAGATTCTCTACAATCCACCCGCGTAACTGGCGGATGTGCTCCATCCTTTCTTTCCAGTTGGCGGGATCGGCACCCTCGATCTCGACATCTTCTCGTCCGCGCAAACTAACAGGCTGAGGTTCCCTCCCGAAGTTGAGAAATGCCGGGGTCGCTTGGAGCGACGTATGATGCGCGGAGTTATAAGCGAAACGGAATTCGTTGATGTGTCGGTCCCATTCTCGATGATCCCGGTCGAGAAACGCAGTAATCATAGTCTTTAACACGCGATTCACCCGCTCGACCGGATTGGCTTGCGGGTGGTATGGCGGCACCGTCGAGTGCTTAATGCCGTATTGTTCCGCAAGTGCCCGTAAGTCGCGATTGACAAATTCCGTACCGTTATCAGTCAGCAATACGCGAGGTGCTCCCCACCGAAATATAACGAGATCTTCGATCGCGTCTCGGATCGCTTTGCCTGTCGCCTTACGAAGCGGGCGGCACTCAACCCATTTTGTGAAGAGGTCTTGTATCACGAGAAGGTACGCGTGACCGGATCTGCTGGGCGGAAGCGGCCCCATTATATCCGCGGCAACTTCTGTCCACGGAGCTTCAATGACGCGCTGTCCCATTAATCCCGCGGGAACGTCCTGTTCTACTTTGGTTCGTTGACAGGTATCGCACCGGCGCACATATCTAATAATATCGCGAAACATCTGTGGCCAATAGTATCGCGTCGCGACACGGCGGTAGGTTTTTGCAACGCCGAAATGTCCGGCTTGAGGCGGATCGTGATTATCGCGAATTATCTCCCCCCGCGAGTCCTTCGGTACGACACGTTTCCACTGGTCGAGATCGTCCACCAGTTCGCCTACTATCGGGTGAGGTCGGCGGAAATACAACTGTCCTCCATCGATTTTCCACCCGGGGAATCGGCGCGGGTGTTCGGTAACGTCGTTAAACCGTCTCGCGTACCACTCATCTTCGATCGCAACCGCTGCGCACAAATCGTTATCCCGCTCGTAAATTCGCGAGAGCGCGTCTGGTACGTGGTGCAACGCTCCCTTCCTATGCTCGATTCGATACTCGTACTCGAGTAACTCGAGGGCCCACCGCGCCAACCGACCGGTCGGATTCTTAAGATTATGCAGCCAACGGAGACTGCTATGATCTGTTACTACCGTAAATTTGTATCCTTCCAAATACGGCCGGAACTTTTTAATGGCCCATATTACGGCGAGACATTCTTGCTCGGTCGTCGAATACCTGCGCTCCGCTTCCGATAGCGACCTGCTCGCGAACGCGACTACATGTTCGTCCCCATCTATCTGTTGCGTCAACACCGCGCCCAATCCCACGGAACTCGCGTCGGTCTGCAACGAAAACGGCACGCGGAAGTCTGGGCACGACAAAGTAGGAGGCGAGGCTAAACGAGCTTTACATTTTCAAACGCGATGGTTTGTTCCTCGCCCCATTCCCACGGCTGGTTCTTCTTGAGAAGACGCGTCAAAGGTTCTAAGAGCGTCGCGCACTGCGGTATAAAGCGGCGATACCACGACGCCATCCCTATGAAACGCCGTAGCTGTCGGAGGTTACGCGGCACCGGATATTCCCGAATGGCGACCGTCTTATCCGGATCGACTTTTAAACCGTCTCGGTTTACGAGAAACCCTAAATATTTCACCTGAGATCGGCAGAAGTGGCTCTTTTCGGGATTAATAGTGAGACCGGCCTCTCGAATTTTCTTAAATACGCGCTCTAACCAGATCAAATGCTCGATCGAAAGTTTCTGTCGCGATTACTATATCATCGAGATAGGCAAACGCATAAGGGTCCATCTCGGGCCCGATCAACCGATCTAGCAATCGTTGGAAGGTCGCGGGCGCTCCCGTCAACCCGAACGGCATTCTCTTAAAGTGAAATAAGCCTTTCCCCGGAACCGCGAAGGCCGTTATCTCCCGGCTCTTCCTCTCGAGCGGGATTTGAAAATACGCCTGGCTCAGGTCAATGGTGGAAATGTATCTAGCCTTTCGTAGTTTATCGAGGATCGCGTTCATATACGGTAACGGGTACGCGTCCTTCTTTGAAACGTCATTAACTAGTCGAAAATCTAAGCAAAACCGATATGTCCCGTTGGGCTTCTTAATCATAACGATCGGGGTCGACCATTCACTTTGCGAAGGCTCGATAATGCCGGCTTTTAGTAACCGGTCGACCTCTTCGTATATCGCCTCTTTAATTTTGGGCGAGACCTGATAACATCTTGCTTAATCGGAGGGTGATTTCCGACTTCGATACGGTGTTCCGTTAACGTGGTGGCCCCGAGTTTTTCCGGAATGCTCGTTAAATGTGACGCTAAAAATTCGCGCAAACGTTTTTCTTGATCCGGCGTTAGTTCACTTAAACCACAACAGACGAGCGGCGACGCTTCGGGTTTCCGCGCCTTTTCCCCCTTTTCGGCCGAATCCGCCGCGATATCTACACTGTCTCCCTCCGACAGGACGACACGAACGTTCGCGAGAAAACTCGAAGAACCCTTCTCGAAAGGATACTGTCGCGAGGAATCTTCTACGAAGTGCCAGGTTCCGTTCGCGAAGTTAACGCTAATCCCGAAAGCTTGTAAGAAATCTAATCCTAAAATACACGGTAACGCTAAAGTTGGCAACGAGTGGATTACCATTTGCCGGGTTTTATCGTCCACGCTAACTGGGACAGTTACCTCCCCCCTGACTCTCGCTGTTTGATTCGTCGCGGTCGCCACCCGTCTCCCGCCGGTCGAACGGAACGAGAAACCTAATTGCTTAATTAGCGCCGTTATTTCCGGACCAATGTAAGTGCGACTGGAGCCCGAATCAACCAACGCGCCGATCTCGTATCCCGCGATACGCACGCGAAGGAATTTTAGAGAGGTTGAGACCCCCCTCATTTTAAATGCGCTGTATGCGGCTTCGTGGCGATCCGCGGCCGAATCGTTCGGGGCGGAGAGGGTAGGAGTCGGGACGCCCCTCTTACGCGACTCCTCTATGCGTTTCCCGAGCACGCGGGACACGTACGGACGGTAACTTCGGCTTTACCGCACCGATAGCAATGTCTTTTCGGCGGGGCTTTGCAATCGCGCGAGAAATGCCCCGTCCCCTCGCAATTCCAGCACGTCGCGGTACGTGCAGCGGCCGGAGGGGTGGTCGACACGTCGGTCGCGGAAGCGGCGGTCACTGCGGGAGCGCTCGCCTTGGGCCCGCCGGCCTGTGCTTTTTTTTCGTTCGCGGCGCCTGCCCCGGTCCCGGTCGTATTTGCGGTAGAAGTACCAAGCGCGGCCACGGTATCGCGAGAATTTCCGCCGGAACGGCGGTTCGCACCTTTAGCTACCCGATATGCGAGATCCGGAAATAAGGATTGCTCTGGCGGGGGAGGTGCCCGATAAGTTTGCGCGGCGCGGCAGCTAGTCTCGGCTCGCGTGGCCCACCGCTCGAGCGCCTTCATATTAGTTACCGTGTCCCGAGGAATCAAAGTCTGTAATCGAGGTAGAAGGTGTCGGTGCGCGTAGCCGACCTTCTCTTCTTCGCGCCACGGCGGCGATAGCCGATCGTATAGCGAGCTGAGGCACGTCAAAAAGTCCGCGACGGTTCTGTCTCCCCCTGCGTACGCCGCATTATCTCGTCGCGAAGCGCGAATTGGAAGTCGGGGTCCCCGAAGCGTGTACGCCATTCCTCCCTAAACGCGGCCCAGGTAGTCAGGCTATCCCTGATCCCGCGGAACCAATGCAGCGCGATACCCGATAAGAAGAACGGCAGGCATCGTAAAATGTCTGCATCTGAGACGGGAATTAATTCGCGGCCCTCCTCCACGCGCAACAAAAACGTTTCCGCATCTTCGCTGCGCGCGCCCGAGAATTTCAAATTCCATTTACGCATCGTGTTATAGGCGCCGGCAGCGGAATTATGGCCCGAGTCCCTAAGGGTCCATTTAAGCTGTCGTGGTCCGGCGGGGAGCCGGAGAGGCGCGCGACCCTATCCGCGGACGGACTATCCGGGCGCGTATTCCCCGCGGGAACTTGGAGGCATCCGGCATCCACCGGGTGATTTATCGCGGATGCGCTTTCCGAATCTCCGCCGCGACGCAATAAACGCAGTAATCGGAGGGCCAATTCAGTATCGGTCCCTTCCGCGGATAACCCTCGTCGAGTTAACTCGCCCATTCGCTGTTCACGGGTCGCGAGGAGAATCCACTCGTCGCTAAGTTCAATGGGATCCATTGTAACGCGATGATAATACTCACGGCTACTCTAACCTCGAAGTTCTATAACGCGAGAAACACGAACGCTAACGTTTTCCCGAAAAGGCCACAAAGTCGTCAAGTCAAATCGTTCGCGAAGTCAACAACATTCCTCGCTTTTCAATCGTAGCGAGCCTAGCTAAGGATAATACACGCGAATAAAATATACGCGAGCACTAACACATGCGAACAATAGTACACGCGAGCAAACACACACGAAGGAATGCGAAGACAACTCGCTATAGCTGCGAAGTTTTTCTGCCGGTACGGCCGGTTCGACGTAAACACCGAATTCCGATACTATCACGCTCCGACTTTCACCACATTCCGACGCGATACGCGATCTCGAATAATATCGCGAACTTACAATTTGACCCACCCGAAATAATTCACCGCGATCGGAACGAATAACTGAGTCCTGAAAGAGAAGGTTAGACAAAATGTGCGAAACATACAATACATGAGAAACACAAAATATAGCACACATCATATCGCAGAAAACAAAATAATACAAAAAGATATCGCAGAGTATACGTAATATCGCATAGAAATAAAAATAAAACAAAATCGAAAGAGGGTAGGATAAGATATTTTCTTTATTTCAACAAAAAAAAATTAATCTGTAAGGAAAAGATTAATCAATCTGCCGTCACCCGCGCGAAATTGTTGTCGCGCTAATTCAAGCCCTTATCGTGCCTTTCAGCGATCTTTCGGCTGCCCCACGTTGGGCGCCAAATTTTGTCACGACTCTTTACCCGTTCGGGCGCAAAGCCGGATCAAAAGGGAGTTGCGGGAGAGCAGGATGTTAGGCCTCTCCGACGGATCTCTCGCACGAACCGAATTTCTAACGCGAACGTGAATGTTGGGCGCCAGACGCGGTATCCCGCGTCCACTAACGCACAATTTATCACAAATTATCGAAACGTTTATCGTAGTCAAACGGCGTGCGAGAAACCGACCAGCTCGCCGTATTACTCAGGGACGAAGGTGATATAGGGCAGCGCGAATTGTGACGGGCGACACAGAAATTACGGACTTCAGCAATTAGTAACAAAAGAAATTAATATTTATTATAGAAAAGAAAATTTGCTCACGAAATGGCTCTAACAGATTAAAGAACAGTCGGTTCATTGCCTATCAAACGAAATAATACAGACGTGATTGGTCGCGAGCGGGCAACAATAACCCAAAAATATTTGTAGGCAGAACGATAATAGTTCTTACAACAACTCCAAATTTTCTCGACCACGAACGCCAAAAATTAACTCCATAACTTCCGAAGGGTCGCGAGTACACAAATTCTGTCGCCAAGGTAAAGTGCCCTCGAAATACGAGGCGCAATATAACACAGCGGCGGGTCAATCATTAGACGCGAACGCGACCGATAACGCGAAATTTAGGTTTTATCGCGACGAGGAAAATCATCAGCGCGAGAAGAATATTGCACTCAATCTAACGAGTTTTTACGGGGCATACGCCCTACGCAAAAGAGGGCTTAATTCAACGCGAAAAAAGGAGTATTTTCCGATGAGAGTAGCGCTAGACAAGCGCGAGACTACACAACGCAATAATGTCTTGACTGACTTACAGACTAACGCGAAATAAACTAAATCTAACGCAAGAGGTGACGAACTTACATACTAACGCAATGTAAAACTAAATCTACGCAGGGAAAGATATTTACACGGGGTAGCGCGAACATGACCGCGTCTAACGCGAGTACACGAAATTACGTGAACGGCGTAATGCCAAAGATCAGTCTCGACGAATAGATACGGGCACGAGAGTCGCGCGTGGCGTACCGTCGAATTTTATCACCGAATACGTGATCGCGACCAAAAGATACCGCGAGAATATTCACGAATTACTGAATCAAAATATCCATCGCGATCTCCAGGGTTTTCGCGCAACGAGTACCGATTCCTGGCCACGAGACCATCCCGAAACCCTTCGCTCTCGTTCTCGATCGCTAACGCAATTACGAGATCTCAAGTACGCGAATATTCTATACGAGAGCGTGGCCCGGAGGGCGGTGTCGTGGCTTACATTATCGCAAACTAATGCGAGGCAACCTCACCGGTACGACGCTCTCTCCAGGAGGCTCCTCCGCCGTCGTCAACGTCGTCACGAAAAGGAACAAGCGCAAGTGCGCAGCAGACTCGATCGGGAAGCGCTCAAGGAAACGGGCGTTCGCTCCCGAAGGTGGCTCACGAATGATCGCGGAAGTGCGCTCGATAGAGGCGTCGATCTAACGCCCCTAGCGGGACATGCGCGACCCTTCCGCGCGATAAGCGGACCAATTAGCGGTGAGCTCGCCGGCTCGCGAGGGAGCCGCCAGCGGGGTTATCGACCGTGGATTCGGCGGGGGCGTTCGAAACGTGCCCTTTGCGCTCGCGGGGTCCTTTCGGATTCCCTGATGCAACAGGCAAGGCGATGACTCCCGCGGTGTCCTCCGGCTTGACTCGGGGGCGGTGGCCATCCACCCCCAGAGTCCATCTGGCCTCGGAGGACTGCAGGCATGGCCGGCGCGGGCCCCTGCGATGCACAGGTTCGCCTGCCGTTGCTGGCGCGCAGCGCGCGCGTCTCACGTCGTCCCTCGCTCAAGTCGCGGTCCTCGTAATTCCGTTTATCATCCGGCTCTCCTTGTACTCCCTCGTCATCTTCAGTGTGGCGTTGGAACTCCAACTCGACGGGGTGAGGCGCCACGCAATATCGCAAGAGAAAAAAAACAATAATGAATATTCGAATCGCAACTTTAATACGCCCCTGGAGATCGAAGGTCGATTCGTGAGCCGTCCTCGGGCGCGCAATCCGCGCCTTGTGACGGCGGCGGAGCGCTGCCACGCCGCGGCGAAACCGCAACGTCACAATATATATATATATATATTATATAATATATATATATATATATATATATATATATATGATTTATTAATTAGGAAACATTGTTGTCAATTGTAATGTAGCTAAATGGACATTTAATGGATAATTAATAAAAATTACAGTGAGGCATTAAAATGGAAAATTTTTATTGTGTTACAAAAAGTGTGTGTGCGTGTGCAGAATGCTATCATGTTTAAATTCTTCTACTGACACACACACACACACACACACACACACACACACACACACACACACACACACACACACACACACATTAATAGAACAATGGAAATATATACGTGAAATCTACATTGGTCTAGTCTACACCGATCACTTGATACGCGTATTAAATAGTAAATTAGTTTGATTATTGGCTGATCAGCTCAAATATATTATTTGATAAGCGTATCAAGAGATCGGTGTAAACTAGGCCATAGACACTACGTGGATAAGATACTTCGATTTGGCAATAGAAAAGAAACGTTGAATCCACGAGGATAAGGTAAGAGGGGGGGGGGGGGGGGCAAAGAGTGACGGATTTTTTGTCAGCCCAGTGCAAGTTAATTTTAGGTTTTCAAGATTAGATTTTTTATTATACTCCGTTTAACGAGAGATTGAGAGTGATTCTGCGCATAGGCGGGCAAAGTGGGGATAGCGTAGCGCGCTCGTATACGGCACGACAGTGTGGAGAGGGGCTTTCTAGGCCTTCCGTGGGGGGGAAACCTGCGCGAGACGGACGAGTTTTCGTCCGATCTACTCTCAATCTTTTAATCTTTAGTTCAACGGAGTATAGAAAGATACTTTACACTTTCAAATACACATAAAATTTAAGTGGAAGTCCTGATAGTGCGCGTCTGTGATATCTAGTTTTTTTTAATTAAAAATCACAATTATTCTTTAACTTGCCTTCTGACTAATTTCACACTATCCAAGACAAATATTAAGAAAAATTATAGCCAAATATTAAGAAAGTTTTTGGCGCTTTGTTAAGTTATCTGGGTAAGACAGCTTAGGCAAGATTACTTTTATATCTGAAATATTCACAGAATGAATGTCAGGTACAGATGGTTGCACAAAGTGCTTATTACAATTAGTTTTCTTTAGATATGAGGATTTTCTGCTTATTTTCTTTTTATAATTTCTAATCATTGTAATAATAACCTACATAACCTAAAATAAAATTGCGAGACACAGCGGAGTTCGGTTCGAGCAGTCACGGTGGTCGGACGTGTTTCTGTTCCTGTCCCGAGTAGAACTTTGATCCTAACCTTCCTTGCTGTAGTGCCTGATATAGTTTGCTTCTAGTGCCTGACTAGCTTTCTTTTTGAGGCCGCTTATTTTGTTTGTTGCTTCTACGCTCCCCTCTCGGAGGGGGAGCCGTTAAATTTTTCGATATATTGAGAAGTGTTTGTATGGCGGATCCTTTAGATCCCTTGTCGAAGCTCGGTAACCCGCGAGCTCCCGAAGACGAGACATCCAGAAAATCATGTAAACGAATGAGAGTCGGTGTTACGGAACAACAATTCGACACGGCCCTTCAGAAATTTATGAAAGGAGACTTTGCGATGGACGTCAAGGGACAAGATACGAGCCGACGAAGGAATTCACTTCCCGACGGGCAGAGGGGTGAGAAGACTAATAAAGGAAGTGATATCCCCCTATATCATAAGGAATCTGTAGATTACGATATGGAGATAGAGAAGAATAGAGTAGAATATAATCCTGACACCTGCGCAAGCGAATTTTTGATAAAGAAAGCTGCCGCGGTAGATAGTTCTAAGAAAACCGACGACTCCGTATCTACGCATATAGATTCCAGTAGCAAGGAGAATGTTCGCGACGACCGATCACGTGAATCGACAGTGACTAATGTTATTAAAGAGGACAGAGAGATATACTCTATTTATGATGGTAACCTAAAGAAATGTACACAACAACAGTCTCGTCCTGTGGTTACTAGATACGACAGCAGCTTTCTTGGTAAAGCGAAGATTACTATTAAATTACCTCCTGACCAAACTTCCGCAAGAAAAGGAAAAAATTTAATAAAAATATGGATGTGCCTGACGAATATTCGAATCTGCCCGACCTCCGTCGAGATGCTGAATCACTTTACTGCTGAGGCGGAATTTCTTGACTACTTGGAAGCCAATCTGGCCTTGGAAGCAATAGAAAAAATCCCGAATAAATTAAAAGCCTTTATGGAGCAACGTTCCATGATTAATAGGGGAGTTATTGCGGATTGGCCCTCATCCGTCAAAGATCTATGGTCGGTAATACAGAATAGATCGAGTATCATCGGCCTGGAGCGAATGTATCGATGTAAATGGGATAACATGGAAAAGAAAACTATTTTATCGGAAACTGACAATATAATCGTCACTTTTAAAGGAGGTGGCATTAGAGACCTGAAGATTTTCACCAATAATGTGGGGTTGAAAGTTAGGCCATTTGTACCGCAGACTAGACAGTGTTTTAACTGTTACAGGTTTGGTCATACAAAAATATCTTGTAAAAGTGAAACTTATTGTATTGCGTGCGGAGAAAAATCGCACGGTCAATGCGAGAGGCCTATCGAGTGCCGTAACTGTGGCGGCCCCCATAAATCTACTTTCAGAAATTGTCCAGTTTTTGAAAAGAATAAGCAAATTAATATAGTAATGGCTCATAAGAATGTATCTTTTTTCAGCGCTAGACGTATTGTGGAGGGGGGTGGTCGCCCTCCTGCCCCTTCGACTGAGACTCGAACGGATGTGGGGCTTTGGCCGAGGTTGCCTTCCCTGAGGACGGCGTCTTATGCTGAAACGGCTCGCAATTGCAACAACGATAATCAGGGTAATCGACGCGCTACGGAGGCGGCTCTGCCTCGTCTCTTCGAGTCTGTCGGGCGCTCGACGGATTTCGGGCGCAGGAAGCACCGGGATCCTCCGGATAGATCTAGTCGAGAATATTATAAGCAATTTGATCTGCGCGCGGGCGAAATTAATAAGGAAAAACAAGGTATTATGCTGGCCAGGAATGGAGCCGCCTGGTCGAGATCTATTACGGCTCGGTCGACGGGGGAGACTCCGTCGGAGGGAATTACATCACAGGTGTCGCAGGACTTTGTTAGCGGAATGAGGGATATTTTTCTCCAATTCCGGGAATTAGTGGATCGTCTAAGTGATAGGGGTAAGCCCTCTCTGAATGAGTTTTTTGATGCGAGAGATACATATGAATCAGCTGATCGGTCTGAATCTATTAATGACGAGAGGTCTAGGCCTCTCCTTTCGTCATAGCCTTCAGACTTTTACAATGGAACTGTCGAGGATTTGGGACCAGTAAAAATGAATTATCCAAACGTGTTATGGATTATGACATTGTTATTCTGACCGAGACTAGATGTACAGAAAATAATCGAATATATTTTTCAGGCTATAAAACAGTACAGAGTAAAAATCTGCTGAATAGCGGCGGCGCTTCGATTTCTGTTCGGAAAGGCATCGAATTTGATGTCCTACCATTCCCGGATAATGCTCCTTTCGGATACGATACTGTTGGCATTAAAACTAGAAAGGAGAACAATTGCAATATTCTGGCGGTGTACAGACATCCACGTGAGGCCGTCATAGCGCCTGATGTTAGATGGGTGGCCGGTCGAGTATTTGGTACTGTGGACTCGATTATATTGGGCGATTTTAACGCCCACAATTCCGCCTGGAACTGTGATCTCACGTCGCAGGGTGGTGAGGCACTGCACGATACGATGCTGGATATGGGTTTTTTCTGCGTTAATACTAATACTAGAAGATCAAGGGTTGGCCTTCGAGGACAACGAGATTCCAATATTGACCTGGCGTTCGGCACGGCTGGTGTCATGGATAAGATTGACTACGCACAACTAGATGAGACTTGGGATAGTTAGATCACTACCCTATTGCTTTCACTCTAGATAGTGACGTCCTACCTTACAGAAAGGTTACCAACAGAATTACATCAAAGAAAACGGATTGGCTTCTGTTTCACAGACTTGTTGATGATACGGTTAAGACGGAGCTACTGCCGCATATAGACTCTTTCTCCGAGGACACCGATACATATTATAAAAAATTTATTGACGCTCTTAGAACATCGGTTGATCTTGCATCTGGCAGAAAGAAGAAACCAAAGTCACCTGATGCCGGTGCGGCTAAACGTAAAGTTCAGCATAGATGGTGGGATGCGGAGTGCGACAAGGTGATCCGGGACAGAAAGAAGGCATTTTCCACGTTTAAACGGCGTAAAACTATTAACTCATGGGTGAACTATAAACGCTTGTGTGCTGTGGTTAGGAAACTGTTGCTCTTAAAAAAAAAGAATGCTTTGAAGAATTCTGCGCTGGAATTAATCGCTTTACCAGTCTAAGCTATGTTTGGAACACCGTCAGGATTCTCAAAAATGCCAAGAATAACGTCTGATGGAATTGCTGGAATACCAAGAACAGAGAAGAGGAAATAAAAAAATCTATCGACAAGCTCGCCCCCCCTTTTGTCGGGGCGGATCCATTACCCCCGCCTAACATTCATCAGGATGATTCTCCACTGAGCTCCTCGTTCCAGAGACCGGAATTGGATAGAGCTATCTCAATGATTAAGAAAAACTCTGCCCCGGGCCTCGATGGTATCGAATACAGGATGATTAAGGAGCTTCCTGAGTCGGCTCTTACTTGTTTGCTGGAGCTATTTAATTGTATATGGCATTCAGATTCATTGCCCGAGGAATGGCTGCACTATCAAGTCGTATTCATCGATAAGCCTGGCAAGGAGAAGGTCCGCCCGATATCGTTGTCATCTTGCGTGGGCAAGTTATGCGAACGCATGATTAACGAGCGCCTCACATGGTGGGCGGAGAGTGAAAACAAATATAGCCCATCCCAGAACGGGTTCCGCAGGGGAAAATCCTGTTCGGACAATCTAGTTAAGATTGTATCGGACATCCGTGCTTCTTTGTGTTCGGGTGAGTACACGCTTGCTGCGTTTCTTGACGTATCATCTGCTTACGATAACGTGGATTTTCGCATCATGATTGAGACTTTAGTTGCGCTCGATTGTCCCGCGGGTATAATTAGGTTCATTTATAAATGGCTATACCGGAGACTCGTTCGTTTTATTGTTAATTCACAAGAATTCATAGAACGTCTTGTTTATGTGGGACTCCCGCAGGGCGCTGTTCTCAGTCCGGCTCTGTACTCTCTCTACACGAAAAGACTATGTTCTGACCTACCTGAAGGCGTATACTCGTGTGAGTTTGCCGATGATATCGGACTATATGTGTGTGGGCCGAATAGACGACGTAACCGAGAATTGCTCCAGCGTGCTGTTAATTTGGTTGCTGAAAGATTACGTTCTATTGGTCTTGATTTGGAGCCTCAGAAGACCGTCCTCGTCGAATTCAATAAGTATGGCTTATACGATAAGACCCAGAGTATAACAATTCAGGGATGTGAGGTCTTTAACAGTGAGGAATCAAAATTTCTGGGAATATGGATCGATAATGGATTAAGATTCTCTCATCAAATTCAAGAGGTAAGGGGAAAGGTCGACAGAGCAAACGCCGTTATATGCTATTTATGCAGAATTTCAAAAGGATTGGAGGTCAATACGGCGCTAATGCTGTATAAAAGCCTTGTCCGTTCGGTTACGGACTATGGGAGTTTTGTATATCATCCTAGGACGCCAAGTCTATTCTAAAACTTGAAAGAACACAATATAAGGGCATCAGGACGGCACTGGGTTATCGAAACAGCACCCCGAACAATGTCATCGTTGCTGAGGCGAAGGTTAGATTGCTTGGAGATCGTGCGGAGATGCTTGCCAGGAGTTTTATATACAAAGCCATCGCTCATAATTTGGACGGATTGTGCGATAGAATGCAGAGAGTCTATGACAGCGAAATTCGTGTACGATTTCGCCAACCGACATATGTGATGTCCCTGATGTCTAGAGTCTGGAGGAAGTGTACTCCTACCAGGCCTCTCATTGGTCCACCGAAAAAACACGAAATATTCCGGGGCGAGTTTGAAGCACACACTTTTATTCCCACGATTGACTTCTCCTTTGGGCCAATTAGGAAATCAGATAACAAATACTCGGACGAAACTATGATAAAGGACATTATCACGAAATACCAGTTGAACAATAAGGCGGAAATTATATTCACGGATGGATCGCATAATCCCGAATGGCCTGCCACGGGCGCGAGTGTTGTTATTGACGGACAGGATACTGCGTATAAGATTAGCATGTCTAAATTATGCTCATCGTACATGGCGGAGATTTTTGCTATAAATGCTTCGTTGAAACTTATGAAAGTCACACGAGAGAAAAGAGACAATCATATTGTCATCATGTCGGATTGTAAGTCTGCTCTTTCTGCTATCCGAAATAATCTCTTATCAGTACATAAGAGTAAATACGCGGTAAAGACTAGATTGCTCATTTATTCACTCGAGAGGGAACTAAATATGAAGATCGTACTTGTATGGATCCCCTCTCATGTCGGTATTGCTGGGAACAAGCTGGCGGATGGTTTGACCAGGGAGGCGGCACAGGAGCCTCCAGATGCGAGCATCGAGGTCCCGATTGGGGACCTTATGGCGGTTGCAAGAGAAGAAACTTGGCAGGCTACTCAAGCTTCTATAAAGCGGGACTCCGCTCACAAGGGAATCTTTTATTTTACTAAATTTTACGATGAGAAGGCTCGCAAGCCGTGGTTCAGTAAGATAAATGCAGAAAGATATTTTGTGACCCTCATCAATAGGATCAGAGCGAATCACTACAATTTGGGCGTGTCGTTATTCAGGAAGAATTATGTTGATACTCAGCGATGCGATTGTGGATATGAACGAGAGGACTTGAGGCATGTCTTGTTACAGTGCCATAAATATGATGATCTTAGGATCAAACTAGACGAGGATCTTAGAGCAGCGGGTCACCTCGCGGAAATTGATATTTACAGCATGATCAAGAACAAAAATTGGAACTTGCTTTATTTTATTTTTAAATTTCTTAAGGGAACAGGCAAGATAATATAGCATGCTTGTAGCATTTGTTCTTATATTCCTAACAGGAACGGTTTACATTGTTTGTGCCAGGTTGTCAACAGACAAAAGGCACCTATTCTCCCTCACCTGAGGAAAAATCCAAAATCCCCCCCTGCGAGACACAGCCGTAACTTATAGGAAAATATAATAATTTAATAATAATTTGATAATAATTTAACTAATGTAATAATTTTGAAACAAAAGTTTAATTACCTATTTCAAACAGTATAAACAAAGCAACCTCATTTGTTATTGCATGTGCATTTCACGCAATTTCACTTCACGTTCACTTAACATCCTACGTTTAGCTATGCAGAAAATACAACTGTGTATGTGTGTGTGTGTGTGTGTATGTGAGAGAGAGAGAGAGAGAGAGAGAGAGAGAGAGAGAGAGAGAGAGAGAGAGAGAGAGAGAGAGATTGATTGATTGATTGATTGATTGATTGATTGATTGATTGATTGATTGATTGATTGAGCTTTATTAGCCTTCTCGGCTATTTTTTACATCAATGTCCTTACATTAATTCCTCTACATGAGATACAATATATTCTTTTAACATACGTTTAAATGGTTCGATTCTTTCACATTGCTTTAATTCTGTCGGTAGGGCGTTATACATATTCAAACCTTCATAAAACAAACTTTTTTGCCCGCTTTTCGTTCTACGAAATTGTATTGCAATACTCCCGGTCTGTCTTGTTTGCCGTCCACTCACGTCTCCTACTATTTTTATCCTACTACTTAAATGTATTGGCATTATGCCTCTTACTATCTTAAAAATAAAAATGCATACATTGTACATCAGCCTTTGTCTTACATTCATAAACTTAAGGGTTTGCAGCATTAATTCTACCTTTGTACATCGCGAGTATTGTAATATGACTCTCATGGCACGGTTTTGTGCCACTTGCAGTCGATTCAGTTGCGTTTCACCCATGCCCACTAACATCGTTGCGCAATATTCAAAATGAGGCGCTATGATAGACTTATACACAGTACATCTAGTGTACACCGATATATCATTTCCTATTCTATTCAGAAAACTCACTTTTTCTCTATTTTCTTTAATATATAATCACAGTGATCATCCCAACGGAGTTTACTATCGATCATTACACCCAGATGTTTCATTTTCTCGACACACTCTGTTACAGTTCCATCCAAACTTTTTACAATTATGTTTGTTTTTATTTCTTTCCTTGTACTTCTAACTATCATATATTTGGTCTTGTCTGCATTCATTTTTAACATATTCATATTCATCTATTCTTAAACTATACCGAGCATCATATTTAGTTTTATTTCTAATTCCTCACAACTTTCCTCACCTGTTACACTTGCGGTCGTGTCATCTGCAAATAACTTAAATATACTTCCCTTCGGACAGACTTTAACTATATCATTTATATACAAAATAAACAATAGAGGTCCTAATACGGATCCCTGTGGCACGGCATATACTGTATCAATTATTTTAGAACACACCCAGATAGCCAAGCGTGATATAGCATATTGCAACCTAATGTATTGCATGTGTTGTTATATATTTGCTGTAAATTTGCTGACATCGAAATAGAACACGTTACAAATACAGGTACATGACTGCTTATACATGCAATCAGTTGACGCTCTTTCGAGAGCAAACTGTCCGCAATACTGGTACGTTATGTTGTCTGCAACATGTCAGGAACATGACAGCAATGTATGATTCGTCGTTCCATCTTGAGCATCATGATGCAAACATGATGGCAACAACACATATATAATGATTTCCATTCGTTATTGCGTATGTCTTCAAGCTATGAAGTTTTTTAATTGTAAGTCGGTGCTAACATAGTGTTGACAATATAAAATTGTCATACGTTTCTAAAGAAAGTGCAAATGTCGGATCCGATAGATGGCATCCGTTAGGATCTGTTTCTCGTATTTAAAATATGACGAACAATAGTATATATGAACGATATATAAATGACGGAATTACACAACTTGTATCACTTGTATCATGGAGTCCACTTTTATAATAAAGTATGGCACACTTTTAGATTGATATAACCTTATATTAATGGTACCTTTATTTTTGAAGACTGATAATAATTAAATAAACACAAAACATAAAATGTATATATTTTATAACAAATCTGGTTTCTTAATTAATCATAACTTTGTATATAAGTTTGTACGATATACGAGCAGATTTTCGGCAGTCCTATGGCGTCTCCTTTATCTCCTGACGTCTCTGACATTGTAATGAATGATCTGGAGACGCACTGCCTGAACCTGCTAGATTTCGATATCCCAATTTTTTTCAGATATGTTGATGACATCTTCGCTGTTGTCCCTAAACTTAACCCTAGACAGACTCACTTATTTTTCTCATACGTGAATGACTCACTGGGTTGTTAATAACCCCAAACTTGTACCGCGTGTATAATATTTCCAGAATGTTCTTAGAAAACTTTGTAATAGATAATTTTGTTTGTTGTTTAATAGGGAAGATGATAGTAGTCATCAATTTGTGGTAGTAAAAAAGGAACAATAAAAAAATTTCGAAAAACAAAACAAAGAACCAAAAATTTGGCTAAAATGACTCTTTTTATAAAAAATACTGTAGTTTTTCATAAAATTCACCGATTTTAAAAATTCAAACGGATTTTGAAAGAGGAATAAACAACCTTCAAGGGCATGTAAGCGATTTTTTCGTTTCTTAAAAAAAAACATATTTCTTTGAACATCTGAAGTAGAGGAAATGACGAAAAACTGTCGGATGAGAAAAATCGCAAGAAATGGAAAGTAAAACAGATTCTGTCGATTATTATTTATTTGAAAGGTAGTCAAAAGTATATGGAAACAGTAAAATAAAAGGTTTTAATCAGTTGCTGTGCAAGAACAGCACATTCTATGCTCGTCACAAACTGCACGACGGCAGCGTTCACAATACGTTTTAACTTTTCTGTCGGCTGCCCTCGGACAAAAGCTACAGCGTGCAAGTTTTTTTGTATTTGGGGGACTCCTTGGTGGTGAAAACGCCAAAACGAGTCATTTTCACAAAAAATCTGAAACATACTTACTGTGGTAAATGTCGAGCGTAAATGACTAACTGGGGTGTACGATACCCCAAACGATTTTCTTTTTCGGTCACAGCTGCTGCACGGATCTAACGCACTCGCTGAATCACAGAGGTCGATTGCCGGATGACTAAACTGAATTATGGTTAGGGTCTCGGTATGAAAACTAACCTTCCTAAGGCAGGGGCTCAATTTGAATTTCGCGTGGGGTCCCGTACACCCCAGTGAGTCTGTCTAGGGTTAAAGTTGACACAATATTAAGAGCTTTTAATAACTATCACCCCAGACTGAAATTCACATATGAAACGGAAAAGGACGGGTCACTTAACTTTCTTGACACAACTGTAATCCGGAATGGCAATACTTTGATAACGAATTGGTACAGGAAACCTAAGTTTTCTGGACGGTATACAAATTTTTACTTAAATCACCCGTTAAAATACAAAATAAATACCATCACAAGCCTAGTTGATCGTGCGATTATACTCTCTGACAAAAAATTCCATAACTCTAACATCCAAACTGTTAAAGATATCTTGACCAACAATTGTTTTCCAAAGTCAATCATTAATAAATACATTGCCAAAAGATTAAATCACCTTAAAATACGAAATAATACGTCCACCAATGATAGTAAAATAATTTTTGATCCAAAGAATAGTATACCGTTACCATATGTGAAAGATCTGAGTGAGTCCATAAGTCGAGATTTAAAGAAAGTTAACATTAATATTCTATATACGGTCCCTAAAAAACTCGACTGCATAATAAAAAGAGGGAAAGACAGGGTAGATGATCTCAATCAAACTGAATTAGTACATAAAATAAATTGCAAAGACTGTAATGCCGCATATATCGGGCAGACGAAACGGCACTTAGGCACTCGTCTCAGGGAGCACCAAAACGACATAAAAAAGGACGTCAGCAATCATTCCGTGGTTAGCTGTCACAGAACAACATATAGACATGACTTCGATTGGAAAAAACCAGTAATTCTACATAAGGAGAAACAGACTAAGAAGAGGGAAATAGCTGAAATGTTTCTTATAAAGAAGTTTAACGATAACATAAATTTACAAAGAGACACAGAGAAGCTCAACGCTCTCTACGAACGAATTATAGAAGAGACATAATTTTCCCACTTCTTATTCTGTTCTCCTCTCCTAATCACTGTAAGTAATAGTGTTTTGTTATTCTCCGTGTCCGCACATTAGCAGTATAATCTCTGACCGGACAAGTTCATTTGACGATTGAACGACCGAATATGCCGTGTCAACGTTCATTTATACATTGTAATTCTCAACGAACAAATTGTGTAAGCGCTTAATTTATATTAATTGTGGACTATACGTGTTACATCGTTACATGTAATTTTTTATTCATTAGTTTTTAGACGTGGCGTAGCAGGCATTATGCCTAACTAATTAACAATTTTTATATGAGACGCTTGAAAAGGACCTAAACCCGAGGTAGAAACGTAGCGTTCTGTTAAATAAAGTGGGCCAGTTGGGTTGAATTAAGTATACCTGAGTTGAATTTTTTCACTTACTGGCGATATAATTCTCAAATTTTGCTCTTTGTATATAAATTTGATTTTTACAATCCTCTTATTAAAACGTCATTAAAAGGCCAAAAATACAGGTCATACAGGTCACGTTTTTAACGTCTTGAAATGTCGTCATTGGTCTGTGACTTATTCCTGTCATTTTTAAATCATTATTACATGATTATAAAAGGATAATTGACGTAACGATTGACCATAAACTGACGTGAAAATCACATGACGCTGCTGCCTGGGAAGTTACCCTCAAATTGCATTAAATATGCTGTTAATCGTGGACAACAACGAGTTGTCGTCAAGTTGCTGTCACAAATCAACTCTTCACGGATAACAAATCCGTGTGAACATGTTGCTCTCAATTTGCCGTGAATAGAATTAGAATTCATGTGAGTGAGTCAACCCGACAGACATAATGCTGTCTCACCTTGTCCCTAGTTTGTCAAAATTAGTTGCATCAACGATTGTTGGCAACATAACAGCAAACTCACAGCATTTGGCTATCTGGGCATATCATTGAATCTAACTTGCTGCTTTCTATTACTTAAATATGATTTTATCCATTCCAATACAACTTCTTTTATTCCATACTAATATAATTTTTCCACTAATCTTACTCTATCTATTGTCTCAAACGCTCTCTTAAGATCCAGGAATAACACTCCCACCATTTTTTTCTCCTCAACCATCAACTTCCAGTCTTCGATAAAACTTTGAATTGCTGTCTCACACGACTGCTGTTTCCTAAATCCCGATTGGTGTTCGGTTATTATTTCATTATCTTCTAGAAATTTTTCCAACTGTTTTTTTACAACTAATTCTAATACTTTTTCATCCTCGCTCGCTTTTTTTGGTTTGTTTACCTTTGGTATCTGTATTATCGTGTATGTTTTCCATCCTTCTGGAAACTTACCTGTCCTGAAAGCGAATCATTTATCACCCCTACAAACTCATCTTTTATTACATGTAGCACCATTTTCAGTACATTACTATTTATCCCTTCCTCTGTTCCGTTCTATTGTGGTAGTTCCCTAACAATTTGTTCCAGATCTCTTGCACTAATTGGCTCAAAATTTTCCATAATTCCCTTATTCTCAATTACATAAATAAATCTCCTATCTGTGCCTTTTATCCCCTTGTTACTAATAGATTTCACAATGTTACTAATACTTTTTACATAATATATATTAAATTTATCAGCTATATTACATTCTTCTATCTCCTAATATTTCAAAATCTACATTATCAATATTCTCTGAACCCTTTGCTCACCCTTAATTATTTCTTTCAAAGTTTTCCACATCTTTGTAGGATCACTCCTATTACACTGGTTTACAGCCAAAATGTACATTCAATGCCACTATTTTTTCCTATGTATTTTGGCCCGCTAAACTCGGAAATCACATAGAAAAATTTTTTTATGGATTGGTTTTCGAGATATGAATTTTTGGATTTTTTTTCCGTTTTTTTCGGAGATAGCTTCACATTTTAGGCCATATCTCGACTTAGAAACGTACGATTGGGTCGCACAAGCTATCATAGTAAAGGTAATCGAATCTCGAACAATCGCGTCTCACATTGTTTTCCAATCGGTTCAGTAGTTTCAGTGTTATGAGCCAAAATATATGAGAAACGTCGATTTTTTGGGCCACAATAAAAATAGAAAATTCACTCTATCGCCATGCAAAAATAGAAAACGTCATAATTACGTCATAATTATTATAATAAATGAGTATTCGTTAATGGATCGATTTTCTTGAAACCGGTGCTAAAATTTTTCTAATTTTTCGGGAATGGCGACCATGAATTTAATTTTTCATTGATTACGATTTTTTAAATCATGGCCAATATCAATATGTGACTAAAATAATATACAGGTCCATGAATCGCTCGAATAACTGTAAACATCTATTATTATAAGTATCTGATGTTTGTCTGTCTGTCTGTGTCTGTCTCACCGCGAACTACTCATTCATTAATGGACCGATTTTCTCCAAACTGGTGCTAAAATTTTTCTAATTTTTCGGGGATGGCAACAATGTGTATAATTTTGCATTATCAATTTTTTTGAAATCTAACCTGTTCCAAATTTTTCTAATTTTTTGGAAAATAATAAGTACTAATGTCAGCCCCTCTGATCGCACGCTACTTATTCATTAATGGACCGATTTTTTTTAAACTGGTGTCAAAATTTTTGTAATTATGTAGCTAAACAATGTATGGAGAAAAAAGAGATCTTGCTCGAAATGTCCGAATGCAGCAAATATTTGCAAGAGATAAAAGAAACGTGTTTATCTGAAGAAAACAAAAAATTCCAAGTTTCGCTTTTCAAAGATCTGATTAAACCTGTGATAATATATGTTAGTTTTTGAAATATGACATTTCACGTCAGTGAAAAACTTAATTCTACTTATCATATATGCCCAAATAATTATTTTCTCCGAGGAACTGATTTAATCGCACTCACTGATTCTCGAATAAACATAAATAAACAATTATCATGTTCGTGATGTCAAATTACGGCAGAAGTTCTATGTTTTATAGCTTTTTGGTGTCAAACAACACGCCTGGCGCATTGAAATATATAAATACAAAAAAATAGATCCGCGTGATATAAATCTTCGAAAATCCGAATAGAAATTTCACCAGCGCGTCGCTTAAATTTTAACCTCCCACGACAATGGTATGCGAAGACTGTGCAAAAAAGTGCACGGCGCAGACGGTCGATTGGTGCGATAAGGATAACGTGAGGAATCAGGTATTCTCGAAAGAGAAAACGAGAAAGGAAGAAACAAAGATAGTGAGGGAATATAGAAACAAAGACGACGACGTGAGAGAGAGAGAGAGAGAGAGAGAGAGAGAGAGAGAGAGAGAGAGAGAGAGAGAGAGAGAGAGAGAGAGAGAGAGAGAGAGAGAGAGAGAGAGAGAGGAGAGGAGAGGAGAGGAGAGGGACAGAAAGAATAAAATGAAATAAGAAATGGGGAAGGGAAGACGTACAGTGAACAGCATGCGCGACGACGATACTTGAGGAGAATTAAATTTTTGTGGCGAGAATGCGGCCTGCCGGTCCGTCGAACCGTTGATAGTTTTTAGGATGGCCCGCTTCCGGCAGAGCCGGCGCGGCGCAGTGCAACGCAACGTAATGCGGCGTGGTACGACACACGGCCGGCCGGCCGGCTAGCCTGTCTGTCCGCCTGCCTGCTTGCCCGCCTGCCTGTCTGCCTGCCTGCTGCGTGCGATTCTCAGCAGATAAAAATAATCGTCAAGAAAGTAGAAAAGTTCTGAGCCGAACAGGTTTCTGCAAGGCGAGAGCGAGTCAGGCAGCCGACGTATTTTCGCTCTCACTTGCGCCTTCGTTGCCGTCGCGCCGCGCCACGCCATGCCATCGGAGGTCGGAGGGACGCGGGTGCATGTTCCGACCAGATGGGTGGCTTACGGTTAGCACGCAGGGCCGTAACATTCTCGATAGATCCCGTCCATTGCGCTCGTTGAGATCGCTGACCGTTTTCTTTCGACGAGACGTGCGGAGACATGTCGAGGTCACAGACACACATCATTCGTAGGCATGCGTGTCCATAATTCAGCACATGAAACTATTAGAAAGAGAGAGAGGAAGAGCAGAGAAAGGGGAGGGAAAGAGAAAGAAAGAGTGAGGCATTTGTGGCTTCGTTTGATTCCATGATTTGTTGCAGTTTTTTTTAAAAACTTTTACTCTATGAAATAAAAAATTTCTCGATATTGCCTCGCCATGCAAGACAGATACGTTTCTTTTATTCTTTTTTTTTTCTATTTCTTTCTCTCTCTTATTTTGTTAAAATCTAGAGATTGTGCAAATCATTACGATATTTTGATAATATGATAGTTTATTGTAGATATAGAAGGAAATGTCTTGCGAGATTTATTGAATTTTCATATTTCATTGAGTTTTATGTCCTTATAACGTATTACATGAACAAATTTTGTAGAATATTTTCTAGTTCTTTCACACATTACAGTGTCGTAAAAAAGGTTAACTTATCACAACTTAGTTTATTAATTATTACAGCAAAATTTGAGCTACAAAAAAGCTACAGTATTCGATTAACTACGTTAATTAACGGTTGTACATATAGCACATGAGAGATAAATTCGAATGTAGAGAATGTAATTTAGATTCTAATGTATAGCATACATATCTTTATAATAAAAGATGAAAATGTTGAAACTCGAGGTTATTCTCATCAGAGTGGCAAATGATGTACTTGGGGCAACCTGAGTTCCTTACGACAGTCCTGAGTAAGGCGGGGTCCGCGTATACCGCGAAGAGAGGTAAGCGGTTGAATCGGATTGGACTGAGATGCGACTCTGGTGGCAAGGCGCGAGCAAACTGGTTTCAGTTTTGTGGAGCTCGCACCATTGCATCGCTCTTTCAGCGAGACAGTCCAATTTATGCATCACGGCTATGTAGGCACTACACGATATATCAAAACGCTGCGCCCGGGCCTTAAACTCCACTCACCATTGTCTCGTCGTCCTCTCATCATAATCATCATCATCATCACCACCACCACCACCACCACCACCACCACCATTATCACCACCACCACCATCACTACCACCACTACTATCATCATCATCGCCGTCAGTACCATCGTCGCCGTCGTCATCATCGCCACCGCCACCGCTGTCGCCAATAAAATAATCTACGGAATTTGTGTGTCTGTTTCGGTTTTTGGTTTTGATCTTACACATAAGTGCCTACACGAAATTAAATTTAATCGTTTGAAACAACGCGCACCGGTTGTACGCGATAAAACGAGCATTTCTTTCGTTGCTGATCCTCCTTCACCCCCTCGCGCGCTGCATTCGCACATCGCTCAGTGCAATTACGGCGTGAATATAACCGCGAGTGCAACCACAGCCGTCGCCTCCACCACCGTTACCGCCGTCATCGTCGTCAAATCGCCATCGCCGCCGCTGTTGTTGCCGCCGCCGCTACCGCCTCCATCACCTTCACCGCCGCCACCGCCGCCGCTACCACTGCCGCCATCACCGCCGTCGCTGCCGCTGCCGCAGCCGCAGCCGCCGCAACAGCCGCCGTCGTCGCCGCTGTTGCCTCCGCCGTTGTCGCCATCGCTGCCGCCGCCGCTACCGCCGTCGTCGCCGGCGTTGCCGCTGCCATCGCCGTCGTCAATCTGAAGTACGGAATACGCTCTTCGCGAAAAAACTGTGACGTGCCAATTAATAATTATGAGTTTTACGACATTCGGTGGAAGATCCTGACTTTTCCTGTGTTGCCGTTGCAACTGATATTTCTTCATCGCCAAAGCAACGAATTTGCTAAATTGATACCAGTGTGAGGAGCACAAATTCGGCACAGGTACACATGCATCTTTTATCATGAGTACATCGCTCCGTTCTCCGTCTCTTTCTTCCCTTTGTTCTATCTCTATTTCTCTTTTGGCAGCCGTCGCTTTGTTTCGACCGCACGAGATAATCGGAGAATGCATTTTAACAAATGCATTCGTTTTTCTTACGTAATAATTCAATGTATGCAGAGTTATAATAGTAAGAAAAGAAATAACATATTGTTTGGAGGAATTTTTCTTCGTCTTCGATTATCACGTATTTCCTTTTGTCCACTCCACGGACTACTGATTTTTAATTTCGTCCTGAAGTGCGAAAGGAAAAATGTAATTGACACTCGAATGGCTCCGAATTGTGCGTCGCATTATTTGAGAGCTTGCGGAATGCGGATCGCTCAACGAATCCGAGTGCAGTCACACGGATGCACCGCGTGAGCGACATTTTTGTGTGGCCGTTATGGCTTCTCCGTGGTCGAAGGCTCACGCGATGCGCTTGGCGGATTCATGCCGGTAACGGACACCGTCGCGATGAGAAGCATACGATATGGGATGAAATCAGATGAAATAGGATAAAACGACTTAGACTTCGTACTTGCGAGAACATGTGTAAATATATATCGTCAAATCACAATCTTGCGAATATTCACGTTTCGCGCGAGTCCGTTCGTAAATATAAAGGTGTGTTCGCGGAATGCAAAAGCGTTCGCGCGCGCGCGAAAGCGATAGCAAGTGTAGTGTAGCGATATTCGCCGCGTTGGCAGGTGAATACGTTCGTCATGTTTCATGATTTTCAGATTTTACGAGGTTAATCTCGCTGTAGGTTTGCATATATCTCATTGCACGTAACCATTGTCGCGGACATGTTATATCTCTTGCGTCGCGAGCAGCAAGCCTAGCAAAATTCGCATTCAGACCGAACGCGATCTACCGCGTTTTCGATTTTGAGAACTAATTTCGTTGTGTGTTTGCAAGTCACCCTAAATATCCCATTTTGTGTGATTCGCTGCATACGCGTGTGTGTGTGTGTGTGTGCACGCGCGCGTGCGATAAGCGAGAGTTCTCGAGCGTGTTCTGTGCGCGTACTCCGATTTGATGCGCGGCGCGGTCGACTTTTTTTTTCGTCGAGCCGTTTCACGGGCGCCAATCAGAATTCGCACGAGCGCGGCCGCGGCGAGAAAATGGCCAACGTCGTGTCGCTGGGTTCGAGCGTATCTTTGCGCGTCGTTTTGTGAACCCCGTAGTCCGCAATCACGTTGACGTCTGTCGCCATTTCCTCGCGTGGAGGAGCCCGTTCGTTTATTTTGCAAGGTAACGATCGCTGTTCGATTTACATTATCGGCACGGCCAATTTTCCGGCATCAAGCCACAACGCCGTTACGATTCCGCGAGCGCGAGTGAAAAATATAAGATAAACGCGTTGCGAAGTGCATATGTCTGGAGTGCATATAAGTGCATCGTATATCATAGCCGTCGCCGCCGCCGTTGTACGGAGCGCGGTTGTATTTCGCCGGCCGGCGAGCTAGCTCGTGATGAAAGCGCGAGTCCCGCCGCGAGGATAATGACAGCGTTGGAGAGGATAGAGCATAGAGGAATATCACCGCAACGATTTTTGCCGCGTGAATTCTTTGCTACAACAGCGAGTGCGCCGCTCCGTGCTCCGTTCCGCTCCGCTCCGCTCCGCTCCTTGCCGTTCCGTTCCGCCCCTTGCCGCGCCGCACTGTTGCCGCGCTGTTGCCGTTACCATTGCCATCTGTGCCAACCGATCGCGCTTGATCGTTCGCTGCCTAATCGGTACACCGAACGGCGAGTGTCATCAAACGTACAACGTTGTGCAAATTTTCCTCCATTTTTCCCATTTTTTGTGTCAAATAAGACAAAAATACAATGTTTGGTCGCTTAGATATTTTTAGTTACTTTATTTTCGAGTTTGGTGCGTCAGGGAGATCCGGTCTCGGACGATTCTCGCTCCGATTTGTACACTCCGACGTATCTGGTATCTTCTCCTTCTAGTCTTCTTTTACACGTATGCATTACCGGATGCATTGCTGAGTACGTAATTGCAACAAACGAAATTTATGATTTTTCCTTCACGCACTGGCTCTTCTGCCGGTGATTTTTCTCTCAACTTTCTATCGAGAAAGCGCGCTTTTCTATTAGAAATGAATTTTTACATACAGGTGTGTTTCTTAGAAGAGTAAGAATAATTGAAGCTTGATTGACAATTAGGTTTGCTCAAAATAGTGATATGTGAGTTACATTAAGCTGTAAATTATATATTTTGTAATTAATAGTGCTCTTTCTGTTATGTTTAAAGTTTGTTGGCAATGATTATTTTTATTTACTTGTTATACAGTTTTGATTCTTAATTTGAAATTGTATCTATTGGAGCATATTTCATTCTTTCGTTTTACATCTCAGAGAAAAAAAAAAGATTTTGGTTAATATCACGTATTGTTATAAAAAGTATGTTATAAAATAATTTATATTATTGTACACATGTGCTATGTGTTTGAATTTGTCTATTAAGCATAATTGTATTTAATTCTTTATTTTATATAGAGATTTTCTTAGGAAAAGAATAAAAAATTTTAATTAACTTAACTTTAAAAAAATCTATAAATATCACTTTGCAATACATATTATGTAACCAAGTAATTCGTTATGAATTTAACATAGTGATGAAAGATTAAAATTGTTGATTAACATAAGTATTATTTTTCAGCTATGGCAGAAGGAAATGGAGAGATAAAAATGGAAGAAAAACAAGAAATGGAAAATGTGGAACGGACAGAAGATTTTAACAAACTCATGCAATATGGACTAGATGAGAAAGTGGCTGCCAAATTGGATGAAATTTATAAGACGGGGAAATTGGCTCATATCGATCTGGATGAAAGGGCTCTTGATGCCTTGAAGGAATTTCCGGTTGATGGTGCGCTAAACGTGCTTACACAATTTCTGGAATCTAATCTGGAACATGTATCTAACAAATCGGCATACCTTTGTGGAGTAATGAAGACATACCGACAGAAGAGTCGTGCTGGTCAAGGTACGGGCACCAGTACGACACCCAAAGCCCCAGATGAAGATAAAATCAAGGTAATTTGACGATACATGGTCAGTTTATATATGTTAATTTATATTCTTTGTATATGTAAATTTTTCTAAAGTTGTTAGTTTTAATCTGCTTAGATATATAAATGCTATTTTATAATAATATAAATAATTATCATATTTTAGTTGATTCTGGAAAGAACGGGATACCCTTTGGATGTAACTACTGGGCAAAGAAAATATGGTGGCCCTCCACCAAATTGGGAGGGTCCTACTCCTGGGACTGGTTGCGAGGTAAATTTGACTTGCTTAATAAATTGTATACATACATACATATATACATACACACATATACATGCATACATATGATAAATAAATAAATATATGTATGTATGTATGTACAAATAGGATATGTAATATGCTGTATTTCTATTTTTAAATCTTTTTTTTATATATAAATTTTCTAAAATAATAAAAAAGAGTATCATGTGTTTTATATATATTCTTAGTTTGCATTATCAAGAAACTTATTACATATATAGCATTAATCATCAAAGGAAATATGTTGTGTATCTTTATATAAGTTGTTTCTAATTTTTTAAACTTATTATGTCAAATGTTTTTATGAAAAGGTATTTTGTGGCAAAATCCCAAAAGACATGTATGAAGACGAATTAATTCCATTATTTGAGAAATGTGGAAAAATTTGGGACTTGAGACTGATGATGGATCCCATGTCAGGTTCCAACAGAGGATACGCATTTATCACGTTTACTAACAGGGAAGCTGCGCAGCAGGCTGTTCGAGAGGTATGTTAATATTTTTCCCCAAATCTTCTCATAATATAATTATTTGTGTATATTTCGTACAATATATAAAATTATTTTTTTCTCTTTCTTGTCCTAGTTATTAACGTATTGTCACACACACCTAGCCGATTTGGTTCCTTTTATTTTTTTTATTTTCAAAATTTTTAGAAATGTTACAAAATTGTTATTGCTACCAACATAACGCTCTTTCGAAATGTTTATAAATTAATACAGAAGTTTAATTTCTTTGCAATCTTTCATGTTTAATTTCTAATTTTTTTTTTAATAGCCAGTATTTTAATATGAGTTATAGCTATAGAGTTATAATCATATTGATGATGAAGATACATTGAATATATATGGGGTGGGGAAAAAAAGGTCGATACCCCTGAATAATTCAGAAAATGTAAGTTTTATAAAACAATGTTTTAGACAAAAGTTGTAGGGTTTAAAAACATTTATTTACTGACTGTGTATTAACTGACTGTTAGTTTGACTTTAGGTGGAGTCATTAAGGTCAAGTCACTCACTTTGAATTTTTTAAATTGGACACCCTATTTTTTATTGCATATTCTTGTAACCCTTTTCGAGTGTGTAGCCCTTGTTTTCAAAACACTATAATAAAGCGCTCTCGTTAAGAATTTATTGAGATATTCTAAAGTTTATCACAATATTTTTAATATAAAATATGAAATATCTTCTAAAGTATTCACTTTTCAATGACTTTACCTTGATTTTTATACATAGAATAATGAAAGAAATCGATTTAAAGAAATTTATTTTGTAGATGTATTCAATTTTGCAAAATTGTAAACGTAAAAATTAATATTATTATTCAATTCCTTTCATTAGTCTATGTATAAAAGTATCAAGGTAAAGTTATCAAAAAGTGAACTTTACGAGATATTTCATACTTTATATTAAAAATATTGTGAGACTTTGCAAAGAAACTTTGAAATATCTCAGGAAATTCATTCAAACAAAAGAGAACTTTATTATAGTGTTTTAAAAACGTCTAGAGGGCTACAAGAATATGCAATAAAAAAATAGGGGGTCTAATTTAAAAAATTTAAAGTGACCCTGACTTGAGTCTTAAGGGGATCCTGGAGCGACGGCAATTATCGGTATTTATAGGTGTCCGATTTTCTTCAAATTGGCTTTATAGATTTGAAATCCCATTAACACGTTTAAAGTACATACAGAAATGATGAGTGGAGTGGCAAATTCAAGACTAAAAACTTAAAAGAATTGAAAAAATTATATTTGATACTACTTGGTGTTGCATCTTTTGTACCTAGAGCTGTCACTTCATGGAACCTTTCGTTTAATATACGAATTATATAGCTTACGTGTACAAATCGAAAGTACCCCACTAATTGGACTAGATCAAAGAACAACGTTGAATCATTGAAACTAAGATTAAAAGCCTAATAAGAAAGATTTTCATTGATCATAGATTTTATGCATGTACACACACGCGGTGTACATGGCGTTACAATCTGACAAGGACAGATATCTTGTTGGATAAGGACAGATTAGTCCGGTAACATAGAAAACGGTCAAAATTATCGACCTTGTCAGAGTTCGGCTGTCACTCCAGGATCCTCCTTAACGACTCTACCTAAGGTCAAACTAATATATATAGTCAGTAAATAGGTCTTTTTAAACCCTACAACTTTTGTCTGAGATTTTTTTTATAAAACTTATATTTCCCGAGTTATTCAGAGGTACCGACTTTCTTTCCTTTATTCTGTGTGTGTGTGTGTGTTACACACACGCATATCTACATTATTTCTTTGTCTAACATTTCGGATGAGTGTTACTGTATTCCTATGTGGCTTGTTCTGTATTATCTATTTTATATTTCTTTGTTTCCCAGTAGATTTAACGCAGACATGTTATTATTTTATCAAGTCCATACATTTTTATAATTTTTCTTTATATATTTTTAAAAATTGTATATACAATTAAAAAAAAAGTTTTACACGTATACATACATACTCGTTGTGTGTATGAGGAGGAAAGCAGAAGGGAGAGGGAGAGAAGGAGGGGGAAGAAAGAGAGGAGGAGAGAGAAAACAGAGATAGGGAGGAGGAAGAGGAGAAAAAGAAAAGAGAAAGGGGAGGAGAGATGGAGGGCACACGTGTGTGTATGTATATGTGATGCATATAGAAAATCTATCAAATTGAGCATTTTAAATATCTTTGTTATTCTAATCATTAGGAAAACATTTTTTTGAAGTTACATAGGCTGTGTTTCGATATTCAGTACTGAAAATCTATAGTATACGTGATGCAAATTATAGATTTTTCAGCACTGAGGCAGTGAATATCGGAGCGTAGCTATTGTTTTATAGTTTTGAGGGATACATAATGATAATACTTTTGTTATATGGAGGCATGAAGGAGATTTTAAGGACAACTTTATTTTTTTTATAAATCAAACCATATGACTTTTACATGTAAATCTTCTAGTTATTCTGTATATAAAAGTATTAAGATAAGATTTAAAAAATTAATAGTTTATGAAATATTTAATACTTTGCTGTGACATAATTTGGCATAAAATGTAACTGTTAATCTCGAAACTCGAAAAATATTAATTGTATAAATTATTATCCCTTAATACTTTTATATGAATGAGAGAGAGAAGATTTATATTGTGTAAGAAAAATCATATATTTTTATTTGGAAAAAAAAAGAATTGTTCTTGAGATCTCCTTCATGTTTTCTTGCACAACAATAGTATTGCCATTACATTACGTGCTCCTTGAAACTGTCAAACCTTATAGCTTCAATTTTTTCTTATTATTTAAAATATTGGAGTTTAATCTATTATTACAAAATAAAGACATTTAAAATATTCGAGTTAGGTAGGATATTCTATATGTGAAATGGAAACATATACATATATATATATATATATATATATATATATATATATATATATAATTTTTTTATACACGCATACACACATACGTAGGAACAATCCACATAATATATGTTTTATATGTATATGTCCCTGACCATTTATTCGTATTTAAATACGCAATTATATCCAACTGATCCTACATATTTAATAACACTGAGAAATATATATTAATTATGTCCTATGGATGAGTTTCTTTTCCAGCTCTCCTCTTTGCTCAGTGGGCAAAATTGGGAGTGGAGAACCTTTCCGAAAATCATGATGATTGTGTGGTCTAATTGGTTAGGGGTATATTTATCTAATTGGTTGATTCTCATTGGACAGTGACAATTTTTGTAACAAAATTCTGAAAATTGGTAGGCTTAAAATTTGTTTGCAGGAGTTCATGATACGTGAAAGGCCGGTTTCCTATATTGTGAAGACTCGAGCGACAAAGCGCATGCCACTTTCTCGCTTTCGTGAACCCACGCCACGTTGTTAATAATTAATTAATATTCATATTAAATTGCATATTTAGAAAATTTTTCCCAAATTCCGTTTTATCTGCTGTAATTATCTTAAAAACTACAAAACTGCCTCATTGGAACAAAATTAGGCATGTGTCTGTTTTCTGCATCCCACAGCTCGATAATCACGAAATAAAACCCGGCAAGAGTCTGAAAGTAAACATTAGCGTTCCTAATCTACGACTTTTTGTGGGGAACATACCAAAGTCAAAAGGCAAAGAGGAGATCTTGGAGGAATTTGGTAAATTAACAGGTAAAGTGAATTCGAGGCGTGTGTACCTACCTATACCTACCTATTACCTACCTGTCTACCTGTATTATATAACTTAAGAGTGCTAGCTTTTAAGTAGTGGTTGTAGATGGTATGGAACTATGGAGCATTCAAGGATCACATTGATCCTGTGATCTGCGAATATACCTTATGGAACCTTTAGTTCTGGTCAGTCTCCTTGCCTCTCGGTTTATTAGTGAACAGTAACACCTCTCTGGTCCAAGTCTTCTTTTCCTCACATATTTAGGTTGACTTATAAGTTTATCTGCTTCCTACTCTATACATGCGATTATCTTATCCATCCTCTTAATCTTCCCGTCCTCGAATTTATCGCAACTGATCAATTCATCAATCTTTATTACTGATATCTTCTTCGTCTTCTTTTTTTGGAATGGTAAAAAAGAAGCGAGGAAATGGAAAGAGAAAATGTGGAAGCTGTACGATACTTTTAGATTAAGAATTATTTTATATACTGATAGAAAAATATATGCGGTCTTGCACCATTGCAATTTTGCAATATGCAAACGTGATTCATCACTAAGTCTAAGCTTTGGGGGTATGGGAGATTTGCGTGGACCGCTGGGGCGTTTGGCTCGCTAACAAACGGACAGGCACTCCCACCTACCCTGTGTGATATCAATCCTCTCAAACTATCAAATGCCCGTGATTCTTTGAATAACGCTTTTGGTCCTTTTATATAAAATCTCTCCATCCTCCCTCTTCCTCGCACCCTCAAATCGCCCTTTTCCTCAAAGGACACTTCATGAAATCCCATGTTCAGACAGCCAATAAGCAGGTGAAATCATAAATGGCAAGCTTAATTGGCACGCTCCTTCCACATTATTCTTACAGCTGAATGATTATGAGATTCGGAAAGGGAAAAAGATTGGTGTTACCGTATCTTATAACAATCACCGCTTGTTTGTGGGAAATATTCCAAAGAATCGAGACCGAGATGACTTGTTCGAAGAGTTTACAAAGCACGCACGTAAGTTGACAATTGTCTTTAAATCAGCAAGCAGTAACCAATGGAAGTTCTCTAGGAGAGATGATGGGATAAAAATTTAATCATCTTATAACGAATCAGGTGTTTTTCTTTAGTCGGTAACAGAGGTGCCAGGTGGGTTAAATCCAGCCCTCTTGCATAAATGTGAAATAAAAACCTTGTGAATTGGTACTCAAACAAAATTTTTATTATTGATTTTTGAAAATATCGTTAATGTTTGGTAACGCTGAACAGTTTATTTATAAGCCAAATGTGAACTCTTCTCACCATATAATTCCTTCATTTTCATTTCTAATAACTTTGTAAAACATGCATAGTTGCAATATATAGATAATCGTAATTGTGTCCTACAACCAGTCGAGTTTATACTGCTATTTTATTTGACACGCACACGTACACACATACACAAATGCGTGCGCGCTTTT
This sequence comes from Temnothorax rugatulus, assembly GCA_035220575.1. Lineage (NCBI taxonomy): Eukaryota > Metazoa > Arthropoda > Insecta > Hymenoptera > Formicidae > Temnothorax > Temnothorax rugatulus. Next base: position 91,787 of record JASTWL010000370.1, on the reverse strand, counting down.
CCATTCATTGATTCATCCATCCATTCTTCTATTTGTCCGTCCATCCATGTGTCCATTCGTTCATCCATTAGCCTGTCTGTCCGTCCAGCTATCCATTCATCTATTCACATGCATATACCAGCGCGTGCGCGCGCGCATGCGCGCGCGCGCACACACACACACACACAGAGGCATCTATCCAACCTTTGTACACGCCTGTACCTACACGGTTGTGCTTACAGTGCTTACGTACAAACTACAAACTACAAACTTACATACACATCATACATAAAACGTGCAAGTAGAAAAGGGAGAGGCGGGGGGGGGGGGGAGGGAGAGAGAGGAAGGAAAAAGGGGGAGAGAGGGGGTACTTTATACAGTTTTGGAAAATTACGAGTACTTGGTTTTGGGACACAAAATTCAAAGTTGGAATGCAAATTTTATAGTAGCCAGTATTATTCATTGATTCTTTTATTTATACATAATTATGAAATGTTAAAGGTTTTACTTTATTTATATATATTTATTTACGTTTTGAAATGGAAAATATATATTTATCTTTTATACACAATATTAAGCATACGAATATATTAGTATATGCATTAAGATAGAAACGTAACATTCACATTTCATGAATGAATAATTGTGTATTTTTCATGATAATATCAGATGGTAAATTTAATGTGAAAAGAAAAATATTGTTTTTATATAAAATAAATGTAAATATGATAGAAAAGAATGATCAGTGTGATTGAATGAATGTGTCTGATCATTACTATATTTTGTATGTATGTGCATAGGATTCTTGCATGTAACATTAGTATATGGACACAGAGAGGAGATTAATATATATAAAAATGATGATAAAGGAAATCGCCTTAAATTATTAAATTCACATAGAGATGATTTAAAAATTAATTTTAAAAGAGCAATTGATATAATGATGCAAGGCATCTAAGCATTTTATTTCCAAATGTTTTATATGATATAATAGATGGTATAATTGGCAGACAAGAAACTTAAAGAATTGGTTTATTTAATGAATAATGAATATATAAGTTATTGTAAATAAATTAGATTTCTATACATATTAATAAAATTAGTGAGTAATTATAAAAATTTCTTTGTTCTACTTTATGATTTTAGTACATGTAAAATCAGCTTTTTGCTTACATTTGATTCAAGATATGTATAAGATGCCTTGTCATCCAAGTACTATAAGTTTTAAACTGAGAGGAAGGAGAGAAAAATAACTCTGAAAAATAAAAGTTCAGAGAGATTATGTCGGATTAATTAAGTTGCCTCGTGGAAATTGTTAAATTGCTTCTTATTTGACAATTTTTCAGTACTTTTACTGCTACTTCAGAAAAGATCTGTCAATTAAATCGGAGTGAAATCAGATCGGGAGATATGAATGACATTCCCATATCTTAGGATTAGAAGACAGAGAGATGAAGGATATATAATATATAATATCAAAATGTCGATCTCTTTATGTACATGTAATTGAATCATTGTAATGCATGAGAATTCTAATAGCATGAAAGTTGTTCTACTTAATAATATTTATATGCCTTTTGAATCAAATATTCCTCTCAAATTTTCCAAAAAATACGCAGATTTAGTAAAAGTGATAAAGAATATATTGTATATATCAAACATGTTCTACAGAATTTAGAGCTTGCAATCTCTCTCTTTGTAGTTATTAATAGTGTCTGTATTTTTTCTATTCTTTTAATCTTGATTTTCTGTAGTTTTTTATTTAAAATTTTATTATGACATAGATTGTGAGCATTTGGTGAAGCAATGCCTCTTTTTTTTTTTTTTTTTTTTTTTTTTCTTCTTTATAATTAATCCTGGGATAATTCTTTTAATGAAATTTTACTTGATAAATTTGTTTTCTAAACCTTGATTTTCTTTTTTTTTTTAGATTTTAAATGTGCTTGTTCTTAAATGTGTAAATAAATAAAAAAAACATTTATAATTTATAAAAAAATATTAATGATAATATCTAGAGAAGATTTGATAAACAATCTGATAAAGTACTTTCATATTGCAAAGATATGTATATTCAAGTGCTTTAGGAATCTTACAGATTAATGTAGAGTCTGACACATATTAATGTAATTAATAGTATAAACGATTTTTTGTCTTTTTCTAGTTTTATTATTGTTAAATAATATTTTTGCTGCATATAAAGCAATATAGATATGGAACTATATTTTGTTGTAAAAAATCAAAAGTCACATATAACAGCATAAATTTTATAACAATATTTTTACATATATTTATAGTTATAAAAAATATTATATATATATAACATAATCTATAACAATTATTTTCTATAATAAAATGATTATTATAATAAGATATAATTTATATGAATATTTTAAATATTTGTAGAATATTCAAGATGAACAATATAATTTATCATATTTACTTGAAAATATAGTAGAAATTTTGGTAATTATGCATATTAAGACCTCACTCGCCAATGACCTTGACCTTGACATATGTTGTCAAGGTCACCCTCCTGAGTGACCTTCAGAAGGTTTTAGCCGGCGGTCGTTATTCGTTAAAAAGTTATTAACAAAAAAAAGTTTGAAAAAATAGCAGCTATTTTGAGTATTGGAAGGCATAAATGACTAATATATATATATCGAAATAGTTCACGCATACACTTTCCACGTGAGACGAGGTGCCACATGGGTTCGTGGCTTGCTTTACGAGCTCGTTTATTGTATATCGCCACAAATATTCACACAGATGATCGACTAACTTATCTTGTTTAATACCACCTCTACTTAAACGAACTCGTCAAGCACGCTACGAACCCATGTAACAACTCGTTTCGCGTGGAAAGTATATGCGTGGAGGCAATAGGTTCCCCCCCCCCCCCCCTGTGGTCACATGGGTTCGTAGTGTGCTTTACGAGCTCGTTTATTGTATATCGCCACAAATAGTCACACAGATGATCGACTAACTTATCTTGTTTAATATCACCTCTACTTAAACGAGCTTGTAAAGCACGCCACGAACCCATGTGACAACTCGTCTCGCGTGGAAAGTGTATGCGTGAACTATTTCGACATATATATTAGTCATTTATGCCTTCCAATATTCAAAATAGCTGTTATATTTTTCAAACTTTTTTTGTTAATAACTTTTTAATAAAAAACGACCACCGTCTTAAACCTTCTAAAGGTCACTCAGGAGGATGACCTTGATAACATATGTCAAGGTCAAGGTCATTGGCGAGTGAGGTCTTAATATGCATAATTACCGAAATTTTTTACGGCAAACATCGTATATAAAATCATAATAGCTGCTTGAATTTATATTTTGTTTTGACACCATTTCTCTTTTTTATCATATATAGTAGCGTTCTTAAAATTTTGCGAGTATCTTATTAAGTTTGAGTGAATCTCACCTGCTTTTCGTATGGTTTTTTTTTTAACATATAGCTGGTCTGACAGAGGTGATCATCTACAGCTCACCAGATGACAAAAAGAAGAATAGAGGTTTTTGCTTTTTGGAATACGAATCTCACAAAGCAGCTTCCTTAGCCAAGCGAAGGTTGAGCACTGGACGTATCAAAGTTTGGGGATGTGATATTATTGTTGATTGGGCTGATCCTCAAGAGGAACCAGACGAACAAACTATGTCCAAAGTAAATAAGTGATATTATGATTAATTTATAATTAATCATTGTTATCATTATACTATTCTTTAGTTCTTACATTAATTAAACACATTATTATAAAATCGTTCTGTTTCAGGTACGTGTGCTTTACGTACGAAATTTGACGCAAGATTGCTCTGAGGAGAAGCTGAAGGAAAGTTTTGAACAATATGGCAAAATTGAGCGAGTGAAAAAAATCAAGGATTATGCCTTTATACACTTTGAAGATAGAGATAATGCTGTTAAGGTAAAAAATATCTCAAGTTGCACTTAATTGAACAATCAATTTCTAGTCTATTTTAAATATACATATGCGTTTTCTTAAGGCAATGAACGAATTAAATGGTAAGGAAATGGGTGGATCCCACATAGAAGTTTCATTAGCAAAACCACCATCCGATAAGAAGAAGAAGGAAGAGATGCTGCGCGCCAGGGAAAGACGAATGATGCAAATGTTACAGGGTAGAGGCGGGTAAGTTATCGATATTTATATTTACTTTTAATTAATTTGTAGCATTTGTGTATCATTATACTCCATCTTCAATTGCTTTATTTTATTTATTTGACTGGAATTTGAATTAAAGGCGTTATATAATTTTTCCTTTTACAGTGGATCTCCGTCTCATCCGAGTATGATGGGAGGACCAATGCCAGTTCGTGGTCCTACACAGGGACCTCGGGGCACCGGTGCAGGTATGCGTGGACAAATGGGACGAGGCGATTATGGTTAGTATCAATTTCGATTCTTTTCTTTTCTTTTTGCTGCATTGTTTCGTGTATTTTTCTCGAGCCTAACAGAACAGCAACTTTAATTTTCGTGCTAATAAAAATTTCAATGATCCTTTATATTGATACACATATATTGATATACATGTGCTTGTATAATTTTTTTCTTTTTTCTAAGCAGTAACAATTTCTATTTAAACGTAAAATATTTCTCTTATCTATATCTATGAATCACTATTGAATTATTTACTACTGCTTGGAGTATAGGATATTAAATAATATATATCGAGATGATACTAAAAATAAATATAGCTAGCTATTAAAACTAATATGATATATCAAGATTGTGTTACATTTCGTACATGATAAGAAGGATTAGGAAATTAATAAGTCATTAATTATAGTTTTTTATTAAAATTATAGAAGTTTTGCCGTAAAAAATTTTAAAATGTTATAAAATGTTATAACATATTGAATTAATATATATCAATTAATTTGTACGTAGTTTATTTGCTAGGTATATAAAATTTATGAGAAGATACAATTTTATATATATAATTTTTATATTATATTTTATAATTATTATTTTACGTTATATATTATTTTTTCGTATAATTTTTATTTGCTTTTTCTTTATCTGTAATTGAGAATATTTAGTAGATATATTAAATAGTTCTATATATATATATACTTCGTCTAACGAGATATCATGGTTGATTCTGCGCATAGATCAAAGTGGGGATAAATTCCTAGAGCATGGCATACGTAAATAGATGTTCTGTGGGCAGACTTGCACGAAACGGACGAGTTTTCGTCCGATCTAACTATGATCTCTCAACTGGACGGAATATACATATATATATATATATATATATATATATATATATATATATATATATATATATATATATATATATATATATATATATATATATATATTGTATATATATAGGGGAAGGTGCTGTACCTCGGAACACTTTTAAGTTTTTAATTTTTCTGAGCCACAGTTTTAATTAAAAAATTTTGAAAAAGATTAAAGTACATTACTATCTGGTAAGAGAATACAGCAATTTTTGTACAATTGGAAATTTTGTTTTAATGTACAGCTTACTCTTTCTCTTTGTATCTTGGTTAGAAATGAGGTTATAAATAATTTACTACATTATTCTACATATTTGACACATTTTTACTATCCTTGGCTGATAACAATATCTTTATTATAAAAAATTACAAAAATCACAGTACAAATCTCAATAACGTTTATTTTAAGGTAGTCCGTTAATCACAATTCATAAGAAAAATTTGAAAATTTTACTATATGTTAATAAATATGGTATCTACACATCTGTACAAATTAGAAGTAATTGACCGTCCCGAACGCGAAATAATCACTATCAAAAATTGGATTTTTTTTTCCATGTAATATTGCATACACAAAGCATACGAAAATCTCATATTTTGAATTTTAATAATTAGAACGAATCTTAAGAAAGTGATGAAAAACGGATATATAGGCCGGTATTCATAATCAGATCTTATTTCAAGACCGTCTTAAGTAATATCTTAAGATGCTAATACGGCTCTGTGATTGGTTAATGACATCTTAAGATTGTACTTAAGATGGTCTTAAATATAAGAACCGACTATGAATACCGGCCATAGGGCCGATTTCACAGACTACGTTTACACGGCCCGATTTACGCCGAAGTTATAATATCGATGTTATAACTACTGACATTAAATGCCGTGTAAACGCGCTTTTACGACGAAGTTACTACATCGATGTAATAACTTTGTCGTAAAAGAGCGTTTATACGGTATTTAACATCAGTAGTTATAATATCGATGTTATAACTTCGGCGTAAATCGAGCCGTGTAAACGTAGTCACAGTCTCGATTAATTTGATCCTCCGATTAAACTCACTCTTCGTCTCTTTCTAGGGGGACAGTTAGAAAGAGATGCAGGGCACTTTAGGAATACTAGTAAAAAAAACCGAAATTCTTGACCGTTTAGATTTAGAAATACAATAATAAATAGATCTCGATTTTCGCGATTATTTGACGTAAAGAAGCGACTGCAGGAAAAAAATAACAAAATAGTCTTTTGTTCTGTGTGTGAGAGACAGAACTATCCAAAAGTTTTTAGCTTGTAACCGTAAATAGTCGGATGTTTTCACGTCGATTTAGAATACAAAATTTTGAGTGTATTGTCACGGTACCTTAAACGTCATAAAATACAAAAGTCGACATAACTTACATGTAAAAAATCGCAACAACAAAACTACAGATTTAAAGAGATTATCAAATAACTCAACAATTGGCACCAGATGCTGTCGCCAGATGCGAATACCATTCAGTTATGACGGAGTGTTCCAACGTACAGCTGTACCCCCAAGGTACAGCACTTTCCCCTACACACACACGCACGCGCGCGCGCGCGCGCACACACACACACACACACACACACACACACACACACATATACACACAGGGTGTCCAAAATAACGAACACCATTTTACCACAGTATAACTACCATACCCAGTATCGAACGTTTTTAGTGGAACCAAATTCCGTACATCTAGGAATGTGGCGGCCTGTATGTGTGACAAAGAGAAAGATACTTCTCTCTCTTCCTTTCTTAAAGCTGGATGCACAATACAAAGGTACAGGCAACAGAAACAGGGAATAACACAGGCAATAGATTTTCAACCTATCGGAAGCCATGTTTCAATACTGTGGCATTGATACACGGCTTCCGATAGGTTGAAAATCTATTGCCTATGTTATTCCTTGTTCCTGCTGCCTGTGTTTTTCTGGTTTTTCATTGTGCATCCAGCTTAAAGCCCCTTGCACAATAGGCGATAGCGATAGCGATAGCGACAGCGACAAGATTGCCGACAAAGGTATAGCTTTGTCGGCAACCTTGTTGCTGTCGCTATCGCTATCGCTATTGCCTATTGTGCAAGGGGCTTAAGCGTTCGTACAATATCTCAGAAAATGGCGGCGAGTCATGTGACCACGACCTACTACATCAAAGGTACCGACGCTCACTGGGTATGGTTATGCTGTGGTTTTACTGATAGAGTCTGTGGAACATTCCAAGACAAAAATTCTTATCCGAAAATGTCGAGGCTATAATAGTTTTTAAATGGGAAGCACTTACAGTTGACCAATCCGTCTGCGAAAATTTCGCGCGCTCAGGAATGGCATAATAAGTGAAGGTGCTTTTAGGCATATATGTAAGGGCCGCCGCACAATGAAAAATATAAGAACCAAGGAACAGATATTAGCGATTAGAACTAAGGAATCAGGAATAAAAAGCCCCTTGCACAATAGGCGATAGCGATAGCGATAGCGACAGCGACAAGGTTGCCGACAAAGGTATAGCTTTGTCGGCAACCTTGTTGCTGTCGCTATCGCTATCGCTATTGCCTATTGTGCAAGGGGCTAAACTGATGTAGCATTGATAGGTTAAAAATCACGGCTTCCGATAGATTAAAAAATCTATTGCTTGTGTTATTCCCTGTTTCTATTGTCTGTGTTTTCCATTATACATCTAGTTTTATTCCTGATTCCTTAAGTCCTGATCACTAATATCTGTTCCTTGTTCCTTATATTTTTCATTGTGCAGGGGCCTTAATACTCCTATATTGCTGACAGACCTCGAGAAGGCTTGCTAATATTACAGTGCAGACCAGGAGGTCGATTCTGTATTTTGAGACGAGGTGAAAATTACAAAAGTGAACAGATTTACTAGATTTCGACAAATGAAATTGTGGATTCTCTAGTGAATTTCCTCACTTTTGTAATTTTTACCTCGTCCCAAGATACAGAATCGACCCCCATGTAGCGATCATGTAACTTTTCCCCAAGGACGGAAACGTGAAAAGTGAAAAGTTTCAAGTGACTATCGCTTTCTATTCAACACCAATAGAAAGAGATAGTTACATGAAACTTTTCACGTTTCCGTTCTAGGGAAAAAGTTACATGATCGCTACCATGATCGATTCCCTGGTGCAGATCGATATTCGTGTCTTAAGCCCCCTGCACAATTCCAGGCAACAGACAATAGAAACAGGAAATAACCAAAAAATCGTTAATTACAAACTAAAAAATTCGAATGCTATGATTGGTTGGCAACAGGCAATAGGCACAGAATTTCCAACGTGATGGAAACTCTGTGTCTATTGCCTGTGTCACTGTTTATTCTGCATTTATACATGATTTCTGATTTCTATTCCTTGTTCATAAAGCCTATTGCCTGATATTGTGTAAGGGGCTTTACTCTGGAGCAGACGAATTGTGCGTTGTGCGCATGCGCTGAAACAGAGTGGGTTATACAGACGTCGGACATGCGCAGAACGGCCAAATTGTATGCTCTAGCAGAGAGAAAGGGCACGTTCAGCAGACACAACTGTTGAGTTCGTCTTATTAATACACTGCGTTGATTGGTTGATTATAAAAGTAAGAGCCAATCACGTTCGACTGCTACTGAGCGACTTGGTCTGCTGAACGCGACCAAATAAAAGATGAGAGTGGTTATGCCCACGTTTTGGCTGTATTTGTAGGTAATATGCACGTTTTTGTGGTTCTCATCCGTGCTATATCTACGATCTTATTTTAATGTCAACGATTTTGTGGTTCTCTGTCATGTTATGTTCACGATTTTTTGCTTCTCTTCCATTAGATTAACGATTTTTTTTTCAAAAGAGAATTAAAAAATCATGGACATAGCACGGAAGAGAACCACAAAAACGTGTACATTACCTACAGGATTCGGGTACAGCCAAAACGCGGGCATGAACCGGAAATAAGTTGGCGCTGGAAGTTTATATTTTTTAATAAACAATAGCTCAAACGATTGCTTCTTAATTGCTTTTTTCAGAATCAATAATTACTCCTCTGTTAAAATTAATATTTTTTAAAATATTTACAAAAAACGTAAAATTTATAATTATCACTCGAAAACATATTTCTAATAACTTTGTGCAACCAAATCCAGCGTAAAATGATTGCTCCTTGATTGTTCCTTATTGCTCCATCATTACTTTAATAATTTATTGCATTTTTATTGAAAAATCAACAAATTAATTATTTCACAAGTGACGATTGACTGCCTAAATTAGTAGTATCTATTTTTAATTCTTTTTTTTTTTTAATATTTACAACTGTACATAAAATTATAATCAATTATAAGTATTACCATTACATTTTATAAAACTATTGTAAAGTTCATAAATTTAATTATCTATGCATCTAACTTTAATATATTTATATTTCAAGATATTAAAAATTACCTCTTATTAATTTCTGCCGCTACTGCAAGTTTTACCTTTTTTCGATAGATTCGCGTATCGATGACATACCCTTTTTAGAAGAAGATTATTTAATTTACTATACATAAAGATTAATGCCGGCATTACGGAATATCAATTAATACGTGTACATCGAACTGTCAAGTTTGTCAAATAAAATGCGTCATTACCTGGCGCGTGACTTTTCTCGTATGATAAGCATATTCAATTGCTGTGCTATGCCTGAGCGCGCGAAAATTTTCGCAAACGGATTGGTCAACTGTGCTTCCCATTTAAAAACTATTAGGGGAGAGTTGGCAATTACCGAGCCCCTAAGAACCGAAGCGTATATCTAAGCTCAGAAATGCTTCAAAAAAACAAACTGTGCAGTTTTAGATAGGTCATTTATTTGGCTATCCATATATCATACCAATAATGTTGAAAGTTAAACACAAACTGAAATATTAATAATTTTCCAAAACATAAGAAAACGCGGTATTATCAAACTGGTCTGATAATATCGTGACCAGGTCTGATAAAATCGTGCCCAGTTTAATAAAACCGTACCTATAAAAATTACTCTGGCTTCAGCCAGTGACATAAAGTAGAACACAATAACAAAATGTTTTTTTTATATTTATGCATTAATATCGTCTAGTAGGTACCTACATTTAAAAATAAGTTAACAAATAACGATCATTATAAATTTAAATCAAAACTTAAGCAACGATCTTTTCTGTAAGCACTTTACATTGTAAACTAAACAGTCTTGGTAACTCTTAACACACAGTTATCGTTATACCTATGAGTATTATACCTTGGGCGCGAAATTATCGAACTCAATCATTTCACTTTATAACCTTAAAATATATAGGAAAGAAACGCGTGTTTCTAAAATCACTTTGCAACCTAATTTTATAGTGTTTTAGCTTATCAAATCCGTCAGGATTATTTCTCTAATGAAAATATTATGTTACTCACCTCTTATCGAAACTACCAGCAAAATTGCAACGAGCAAGCAGAGAAGCTTCCAGAGCGCACTGTGTTTACATGGACGGCAGGAACGCATTGACGGCGCATGCGGGTGGGGTATTTCGTGTTACTCTATGGCTGAGTTCGGGGAGACGCTATTAGCGCTGACAACGTCATTCTATCTCTGTTACTTACTGAAAGTTGAACAAGGACAGAGCACGCTCATAGCGCTAAAAGCGCGCTCCCCGAACCCAGCCTATGATATTAACATCATTGTAGGCGCGTAATACAAATAGTTATTGAGATAAACAATGGCGCGGAATTGTCAACCGCGCGGTAATTGCCAACTCTCCCCTATAGCCTCGACATTTTCCTATAAGAATTTTCGTCTTAAAATGTTCCACAGAATTTATCAGTGAAACGGTGTCTCACACACACATACACACACACACACACATACACAACACACACACATTATGTTATGTGTACATAACATAAATATAAGATAAATATCTGCATGCTTTTGGGAATTTTTTATTATTTTATTACATACCTTGGGTTACGCGCATGATGATTATTTTGAACATGTGAGTAAGAAATACTGAGCATTTCCTATCACATTATTTTTCTTCTTGATCGAAATCATTTTTCATCCTTTTATTACATTTTATATCATTTGTCGCTATAAATATACAATCGCGATATAAGAATGGCAAATTGACGTAAAATCTGTGAATAAAATAATTATAGATTATTTAGTATAACATATTTTTTATATATATTCAAAAAATATCCTTGTCTTTAAATTAGTACATTAATACATTAACAAAATTACTTATATGTAAATTATATGACATATAGAAACATGTTATTATGAGATATTAAAAATTTCTTTTACGCTTTAAGAATACTTAAATTCGAATTGTTTCTTAGGTAGTGAGAGATTGCTCAGATAAATCGTTAAATTATAAAATCAATTTAAAGTAAGTTTACTTTACTTATTTATAATTTATGTATTATATCTGGTCTGAGTTTAGTTTGTTTTAACATATTCAAATATAATGCATTTTTTTAGTTTTCCTGAATGATTTTATTTAATTATGCAAGAATAACAATTACAACTATATATTGTTAATCTACACTTTATATATTTGTTACATACACACACACACGCACACACGCGTGCGCGCACACACACACACACACACACACACACACACACACACACGTATATGAATACATATATGTATGTTAGATATGTGCTTAGCATTTTGTGTAATATGAACACCTTATTGCCTTATCACTACCACTTCCTGTGATACCTGTTTCTTTTTTTTTAACCAGAAGATAATTGCATGTATATTTTCTTATCTGTTTTGTATTTTTGTTTGGTGCCCCAGTGAGAATTATTTCGTGGTAGTGCAGAATATCACTTGCATCGCTAAGTCAAACTGTTTTTATATAATTTTGTTTCATTTATTTGTGTTTACGTGAGCGTGTGTGAACCTTGTATACCTAGTACGATGCATCATCAATTCAAAAATCTGTTTACAGCTCTCCAGGAAATAGGTAAGCCGTGATGATGAATGATGAATGCAACAGTTGTAAAGTATTATAAGTAGTACTGTGTATTTTCTTCCTTTTTATGTTAACTTAAATGCCCAATTTAAATACATACTCGTATTGTGAGGTCATTGAAAATTAATCTTCTCTACCGAAGTCTACAAACTTGTTTTTTTTACAATTTACCGTTTTAAATATTTTCTAAATTGTAGGGTATTCACACTTTTCCCTCGATTTTATAAATGTCTAGCAATAAATGTTCTGATGAAATTTTGAAGATTAGATATGATAGGAATCTGCGTATTTAAATTACATTTTATTGCTGAATTAAGTTATTCTTTTATATTTATTAATCAATATTTGTAATAGATACTTTTATTTATTTATTTATTTATTGAAGGATTATTTTAGAGCTCAGTAACATTCTGTCTGGAATAAATGTGAAATTTTCGAATGGCCTTGCAATTTTCTATCTCAGGAAATGTGATGGTGGTAGGGTAATCACTACGCAGTTTTGTGCGGTATTGTATATACTGAGTGTTTTTACAATTATTTTCTTCTTTTTGTCGAAGATCATATTTTTCGCACAAATATTTTTATTGTCGATATACGATTAAATTTGTTTTTCTTTCTCTTTTATTTCTATTATATTGGCATTTTCGAAATTATCTTTTCCCGGCATGCCTTTCTTATAATATTGAGATAGTATTATTATATCTGAGTAAGTTGTCAATTGGATATATCGTGGCTAAATTTGGGTCTATTTGTAATGTGTGTTTTTATAGATTATGATTACGACTATTACGGTTATGGGGATTATCGAGGTGGCTACAGTGATCCCTATTACGATGACTATTATCGATACGAAGATTACTATTTCGATTATGCGCCGCCTCCGCCGCCTGCCAGAGGGAGAGGCAGGCAGCCTCAACCGGTGGGTCGCCTTTTTTAATGGTTCTAAAAAGTCGTTTTCGTTCCTGAAATCATTATTACTTTTTTTTTTATACCAGCAGTAGTTTGACTGTGGCACAGTGTTCGCGGATTTTCCTAATGCATCGTATTTCTCTTCAATTTTTCCAGATCAATATATCTGTCCATATATTTTCTCTGTCTAAGCGTGTAAATTAACGTTAGCTAATTGAGTATGCGCTAGCTTTACTATAATCATTATTAACGCAGGGAGATGTACATCTTAATATAATCCTAATTTTATAGTGTTAAATGCACCATATTCACAGTATAGTATTGTCTGAGCTATAAAATTTCTAATAAATCCGAGGTGAGAGAGAGAAAGAGGGAGAGGTGAAAAGGAGGGGAGGGAAAGGGAGGCGTGAGAGAGAGAGAGAGAGAGAGAGAGGGGGGGCAGGAGAAAATGCCATTAAGAGCGCACTATGAATGTTATTGTATCTATTAGATCCTATATGAATCTATACTATACTAACATCAAGGCTTTGATACTAAGATTAGACCTTGTAATCCGAACACATTGCCACTTTCAAATTGCTTGCAAATCATATCTGAGCCATGGTAGACCCATTCTAAATTTTCAAGCAAAATACAGCCGGGAAAAGCAATTTAAACTAAAATAGGGAACATATTACAAATATCATATTGGAAAAGAAAGAAAAAAAAAAAAGAAAAGAGAAAAGACAGGAAAGACATACAGAATAAAAAACGGAAGACAAATGTCCATAAATCGTCCTAAGGAAGAAGATCGCACATTTTATATAGTGTTGCAGGATCCCCTAATATTATTCCACCACTATAATTATTCTAGCGCAGCTTCAGGAGAATTCCAGATGTAGGCAGAAAGCAGTGTACAGGACTTTTTATATGTCGCCGTTGTCTTTTATTATATTCTAGTCTCCATGTACGAGTAATGTTTTTTTTTTTTTCCATAGAGCGACGTTGCGTCTCGTGGCTCGGATATGATGTTACACTTTTTCTATGTCAAGTTGCAGGGTTATCCAAACATAAAAAAAAGGGAGCGTATGGGCGCCCTGCGCGAAAAAAAATTTATTTTATGTTTAATTTTTATTATATTTTTATATTGCGATCAACTTTTTCTCTTGGCAGTCTCGCTATTGCGATAACACATGTGCACTTAGGTTTCTTACATGTTATCTGGTGTTGCTGTATTCCCCGTGCTATATGATGTACACATATAGTAGTTCTAATCTCGTTACTTTAGAGGAGTAATAGGCAAACGAGAATCTTCTTCGAATTATCTTCGCATTATCTTGCGCCTCTAACATTAATTTTGTCTTGTTATTATTTCTTTTGAATGTGATTCCGATCGCATTCGACGATTTCGTTCGTTTCTCGAAAAAGTATATACTAGTCTCTTCTAGATGTTGATTATTTATCATTTTCATTTTGTAACATTTGCACGATCCGACTCATTTATCATGTTTTTCTTACACATCAATTTTCTTGTTTTTCTTTCATAAATTTTTACTATCAGATTGTCATCGTATACACCTTTTTTTTGTCTTGCGTATTACCGAATATATTTTCTTTTAATAAAAATGATATACAGAGATATTTATCTTTTAATAAATTTCCTTGTAGTAAAAAGAAATTTTCATCTATATTCTCTGTTTGAAAAATTTAATTCGAATCAAGGACTTCTGGGTAGTCACCGCGGCCATATTGAATTTCTTGCTATCGAGGCGAGAAATGATCCTATTTTGTCGTGTGTGCCATTCTCAAATAAAAAGGCATTTCGATATAAAATTATTATAGATCGTTTCAGAACACTTCTAAAATTGACCGAAAACTATCCTTTTTCCTCGACAATAAACAAACAACCATAAAACGAAGCCTAAACATACGGGAAAACAAGCCGTTTGACGACTATCGAAAGGAATCGAAAATGTCCCTCCGCATATGTATTTCTTGCAAATCTTACTTTTCGGTCAATTGTATGAGTTTCACGAATACGTTAAACATTACAGCACAAGTACAGAGCGAATAATAAGGAAATTGCACGCACGACAAAATAGGGTTGTCAACATGTCACAAAGGACAGAATTCTCTATTACACAGAATTCTTATTTCTACCACTATGCTACGTCGCCACCGTCACCGCGGAGTTCTCGGCTCAGGAACCAGGAATCTTAACGATGACGAATAGAATAAAATTTCTCCATTCTTATTTAATTCAAGAATATTTATTTCTGACTTGAGATCCCTAACGTCACTTTATTTTCTTCTCAGTTTTCTTCTTCTGTATTATTAAACATAACTGTGTGTAAACGATAACGTGATTTGTATGCGTTGTATGTATTGGATTCTTTAATTCAGTTTCTTGTAAGGAAAAATTTAAATCAATTCCTTACTGTGCATATCTTGTATTTAAAGAACAGTCACTCAATAAGTCATATGCGCTACATACAGAATGTCTGATAATAACCATATCGTTTCTCCTAGGCAGATAGAGTAGATTAAATCGAATAGCAAAGTCCTCTAGTCCGCTACCGTTTTGATGTATGCTCATTTGTAGGTCTTTATTAATTAAATTTTCATTAATTATTACGAAAATCGCAAAATGATAGAAGAAGACTTTTTTGTTCAATTTAATTCGCTCTTCTTGTTCATAAGAGATGATGCGGTTATTACCAGAGCGTATACGTATACGTGGTATGGATCGTTTTGACTTAAAAAAATAACTCAATTCAATATGCCAATTGATTTTTATCAAACAGGAGGAAAAGTTCATCGCAAATTATGAATAGCAGTATTGGAATTAAGGAGTGATAAACGTCATTCGAATCAATGAACCGCAAATGGTTTATCGTATGTGTCACGTGACGATTAATAATACTTTATTAATGATATTTTATTACTTGTACACTGAATTGTGCATAGGTATAGTAAAGACCACGGAGATAGATGGAATAGAGAGGATTGCGTCCCCCGTATATAGCACCAGTGAACATGTTTTGCAGTTCTCGCTTTGGCCTCCCATCGTCCTCACATCCATGTACATAAAAACCAGCTTACGCTTAAATCATATTTGTTTTAACGCTTTTTAACAATGCTGCGCCGCTTATTTATATAATACGCCTTTTGGTTGAATTTTGTTTTAGCTGCCAGTGCAATAGCTTGTGTCGCTTAAAAGTTCCTACGCCAACCAATCAGTTCGCTTTTCGCTTTACTACATTGGATAACTCTGCTAACTCCTACTGCTGTATGTAAAAACGTGGTTAGTAAAGATTTGGTTATAGGTGATTTACCTCTTCTGCCACGTTCTTTTTTTCTTTCTCTCTATTCTCTCTCTCCCTGCCTCTCTCTCTCTCTCTCTCTCTCCCTCCCTCCCTCCCTCCCTCCCTCCCTCCCTCCCTCCCTCCCTCCCTCCCCCCTCTCTCTCCCCCTCTCCCTCTCCCTCTCCCTCCATCTTCCCATAACTTCGTCGTTTCCTTTTTCACTCTTTCTGTTATTTACTCGTCTTTTCACGCTATATCGTCATGGATGTATACGTATATATAAAAGCCTTAAATGTACATATACGTTCCAAAAATAGTTACGAATAAAATGCACAATATATGTATTGGAGAAACTCCGATTGTTGAGCGATATACCAATGACTGATTCTTATTTTTATTGTATCTTGTTACTACATTTTTAAGTGTTAATATTGTTTGATATACTGTGCATAATTAAATTACATATAGGGCAGAAGATACGCATAAAGATATATAAGAAAGAGAAAAGAAAGTTAAATAAAACGTAAATATAACGCAAATAATTATACAATTATGGGGTAACAATTTGAATGTATTATTTGGGTAGGCTGGTCGTGGCCGTGGAGTAGTGCCACGTGGCCGAATCGGTGGCCCGCAAGCCCGTGGGCCAGTCAGGGGGGGACGCAACCCCGCAGCTTCAGGGGCCCGTGGGGTCCAGCGGCTGGCCGCTCGTGGGGGGGTCCGCGCCAAGGGAAGTTTACCAGGTGAGGATGGTCTGTATCTCCACAATAAATCGTCTTTTACACTGATTACATTTAATTCTTAATTACATAGGGTGCGCGCTCGCGCGCACGCACGCACGCGGCACACACACACACACACACACACACACACACACACACACACACATCGTGAATCATTACAACACATCTGAAAGCTTGTATCGATACCGTTGTATTTGTAGCTTTCATTGTGTGAAAATTCTGTTAACGACGATATTACGAAGACATTTTTTTTTTAAATTCTGAAAAATACATGATACTTTGGATTACTTGATATATGAAACTTACATTATCATTTAACAATCATGAAACAATCATTTAACAATAATAAGAAAAACTCGATCATTACGATATACAATTAGTTAGAGAGAAAAATGCTATTAACGGTCCGGACTGGATCTTACAATTAATAGCCTAATAGTATTGTGTTAATTTTATACATATTTTTCCGAACCAAGTAAACCGCGCCGATTTTTTTGTCGATTATAAAACACAGCTCCCAATCGGAACAGTAAATCCACAAAATCGATAATTGATTTAAAATTTGATGCTAATAAGTATTTTTATTAAAATCACTGTTAAGGCTCCTGGTCCCTGCTGATGTTGTTCTTATTTTAATGATGTCAGAAGTGAGAAATGACACGTTGAAAATTCTTACATGATATTTCTAAATAAAAAGATATTTGCACAAATAACACTTTAGATTACTTCAGCACACTTCAAAAATACTTCGAGTTCTATCCATTTCCCTTGACAGTTAATAAACAGTCGTAAAATGAATGTAATGTAAAGCCTAACCATGCGCAAATGCATAAACGTGCATGGTTAAGCTTCGTATTACGTTCATTTTACGACTGTTTATTAACTGTCAAGGGAAATGGATAGAACTCGTAGTATTTTTAATTTAAAGTGTGTTGAAGTGATCTTGTGTTATTTTGTGCAAATATCTTTTTATTTGGAAATACCATGCAAGAATTTTCAACGCGTTATTTCTCGCTTCTGACATTATTAAATAAGGACAGCATCAGCAGAGATTAGAAGCCTTAAGAATTTATTGCGAAAAATATTATCTCAGCCAGGGTTCGAACCTAGAACCTCTCTATATTGGCTGAGATGATATTTTTCGCAATAAATTCTTAACAGTGATTTTAATAAGAATGCTTATTATCATCACATTTTAAATCGATTATCGATTTAAGTTTGTGGATTTATTGTTCCGACTAGAAGCTGTATTTTAAGACTGATAAAAAAATCGGCGCGCTGTTTACTGAGTTGGAAAAAAGTATATAAAATTTACGCAATACTATTAGGCTATTAAGGATGTATGGGTGACATCTTAAAGCATTACCAAAAATCTAAAAATGTTATAGATTGTTCTATTATTACGACTGTGTAAAATTTCAGCACAATTCTCTTACTGGTTTAAAAGTTATTGTAATTAAGGATGTATTGGAGGTGTTTCAAATATATTCAGAAAGTGCTGTAAATTGTTTCTAAATTAAATTAAAAATACTCTGTAAAATTTTGAAGTTATTTAAGAGTTATTTAAGTTTAAAGTTGATAAAATTAACATTATCCCTTATAGAGAATCGACATTTTTGCTGTAAATATAAATAAAATATAAATAAACCATTAAGATATTTCTTAAACTTTTTTTATGTGTAAAACACATCATTGATATTGGATTTTAAGTTTCAAAATTTTTTGCAACAAAAAAATTTTTTTAAATTGTTTAAACAATACTAATTATTTAAATAACAAAAAATCATACTCAAACTGTTAAGGGTAATCCCTTCTAACATAAAAAATTTTGATTTTGACATACATGCAGTCTTCTTTTATTGAAAGTTTAACTTTTAGCAAGGACTGTATGACCTATACATCCTTAAATGTAAGATCCAGTCCGGACTGTAAATGGCATTTTTCTTTCTAAGTGATTATTCATTTAAATGTGAGAGAGAGAGAGAGAGAGAGAGAGAGAGAGAGAGAGAGAGAGAGAGAGAGAGAGAGAGAGAGAGAGAGAGAGAGAGAGAGAGAGAGAGAGAGGGAGAGGGAGAGGGAGAGAGAGAGAGATAGAGAGAGAGAGAGAGAGAGAAGAGAGAGGAGAGAGAGATGAGAGAGAGAGAGAGGAGAAGAGAGAGGAAGAGAGAGAGAGATCCGAACTGTGTACTATTTTATTAATTCAATTCGATTTCATGGAATTAATACAAAAGTTCTTAATAATACAAATATTCTTTACAACGTTGAAAGGTGGTGTAATATACTTTTAGACGTAACTTACTTATAATATTACAACATAAGCTGATAGTATTGTTTAGCTATTTTAGCGCTGTTTATCATTCTAAGGTATTTTGCCACGATAGTTTTCGGCAAATGTATATAAAGTCTTTCTTGCAACTACTATATTGCTATTATAGTAATAATTGCAATTTTATATAGATTGTTGCATCACATAATCATTTTCCATATGAATCTTTTTACCTGCAATATGTATAGTAATATTGCACAGGCATCTAGTTTGATCCTCAGATCTCAGTGGTCGCTTCCGAAAGATTTTGACGTGCTGAAACCGAATCCGTTGCCTGCATTGCTCTATCACGTCAGGTTTCTGAGATATCTGTACCTAAAAGTGCCAAAAAAGCCATTTTTCGATTTCTTTAGTTTGAAATAACTATAAAACGTGTGTTAGGCTCATTTTCTCGACGGATTCGAATTCTGCAGGAAAAAAATCTATAGAAATCATACGTTATATCTTGAAGATTGATAAAAAAATTCTATACCTACCTCCATGACGCTTCTACCCGCGCGCTAGTTGCTGCCTCGCTACGCCTGCGAGCCACTACGAATGGCTCAAGGCATTTTCAGTGCGATATCTTGAATTTGTTGCCTTTTCTAAGGCAGACTGAAGTGATATATCATTAATCCTTTCGGTACGGAGAGTGACTATAGTCACTGTCCACATGCTGCTCACTGCGGCCGAGCAACTTGAAATGTTAACTTGAAATGCTTCTGTTGATAAATTTTTTAAATTGTTTTTGTTATTGAGTTTTATTACATATAATAATTGAAGGCATTGAACGTTGAGTGCCTAGCTCTCTCGGCTGAATTGCGTATCGGCGGATCGACGCTTCGGCCACTGGAGGGCCGTTCGCGTCCCGGTCGCTCCGTACCGAAAGGATTAAAGAAAGTTAATAGTCTTTCCAAGTGTTAAGGAAGCTTCTTGAAAAATTTCTAAATTTTACAAAGTAAAGATTACTTCGAAAAAATTATTAATTTTTCACATTATACATTTGATACAATAATAAAGGTTAAAGCTCTCGTAACAAACAAGCACGTGAAATTAAGAGACAGGCAATTAAGAGCCAAAACGCCGATTACAAGGCGACATTTGACAAGGTACATTTGATACGTTTCTTTATAAGTATTTTTCATCCTTCATATCTATTAAACATTTTTTTCTTTTTAAACTTCTATGTCGTATAAGAGCCCTATCTACCAATACAAATACCTTCAGCTTGTCTCGTATTTTGAACTCCGGATTCAGAACTCTTTTTTATCAATCTTTAAGGTATAACGTATGGTTTCTATAGATTTTTTTCTTCAGAATTCGAATCCGTCGAGAAAATGGGCCTAACACACATACGTTTTATAGTTATTTTAATCTAAAAAAGGCGAAAAATGGTCTTTTTGGCACTTTTAGGTACAGATATCTCCTAAATCTGATGTAATAAAGCAATTCGGGCAACGGATTCGGTTTCAGCACGCTAAAATCCTTCGAAAACGATTATTGAGATCTAAGGATAAACACAATTAAGAATTTTTAATTGACTATATACTGGCAATGATTATAATCGTGGCAACGATTATAATCGTCGTGACAAATCGTCACCGCGTTTCGACCAAGGATTCTGGTCATTTTAAATTGATGTAATTTTAGATGCTTATAACACAGGACCACAAAAAAAAAATCGATGAAAGGTTCCTTTGACCAGACCAGGTGTATTATATGTTTTTGGGGTCGCTGAACATGAATCTGAAGTCCGTTTTGCTTCATCACGTCAGGATTTCTTCCTAACCTCAAAAAACATGGCGGATTTTATGTGGCAAGCAAACTTTTTTAAATATTGACGGATTTACTTAAATCTTGGTATCCAGGGGTTTTTGGGGTTGCTGATTACGAATCTGAAGCCAGATTTTTGAAATTCAAAATGGCGGATCCAATATGGCGGTCAAAATTTTGAAAAATGTTCAGAACTCGATGAAATTATCCGTACAGAGATTTTTGGGGACTAAATCGAAATCTGACATCAAATTTTCAAAATTCAAAATGGCGGATCCAATATGACGGACCGAGATTCGAAAAACAAGAGAAAAGTTCGATGAAATCGTACATTATTACGTTTTTGGCGTCGTTGAATCCAAATCTGTTATCAAATTTTCAATATCCAAGATTGCGAATTAAATATGGCATCTAGAATGGTTAAAAGGTCCGGAACTTGATAAAATTGGTAATATCATGTTTTGAAGTCACTGAATTCGAATCTGTCATCAAATCAACACCTTAGAATTCAGATTCTTAAATAAAAGAAACTTTCCAAAGAGGTAAATATTGTCTTATTCTACTCTCAGCATGACCCAGAGAAAACGACGTGGACGTGGTAGATTTCTTTCTCCTTCGGGGTACTTGTTTTGAGTGAGCCCCCTTGCCTCTCACTGTTTGAGGTGTGTGATTAACGTTAGTCCCCTTGCCTCTCACTGATCGGGGTGCTTGATTTATGTGAGTCCCCTCGGCTCTCACTACTCTTAAATGAGCTTATGACTTTGTAAACAGATTTGGATTCAACGACGCCAAAAACGTAATGTACGATTTCATCGAACTTTTCTCTTGTTTTTCGAATCTCGGTCCGCCATATTGGATCCGCCATTTTGAATTTTGAAAATTTGATGTCAGATTTGGATTTAGCGTCCCCAAAAATCTTTGTACGGACAATTTCATCGACTTCTGAACATTTTTCAAAATTTTGACCGTCATATTGGATCCGCCATTTTGAATTTTGAAAATTTGATGTCAGATTTCGATTTAGCGTCCCCAAAAATCTCTGTACAGACAATTTCATCAAGTTCTGAACATTTTTCAAAATTTTGACCGCCATATTGGATCCGCCATTTTGAATTTCGAAAATCTGGCTTCAGATTCGTAATCAGCAACCCCAAAAACCCCTAGATACCAAGTTTTATAAAAATTAAATCATATTTTAAAAATTCGGCCGCCATATTTGAGCCGCCATTTTGGATTTTGAAAATCTGACTTCAAATTTGTAATCAGCGACCCCAAAAACCCCTGGATACCAAGATTTAAGTAAATTCGTCAATATTTAAAAAAGTTTGTTTGTCACATAAAATCCGCCATGTTTTTTGAGGTTAGAAAAAAATCCTGACGTGATGGAGCAAAACGGACTTCAGATTCATGTTCAGCGACCCCAAAAACATATAATACACCTGGTCTGGTTAAAGGAACCTTTCATCGATTTTTTTTGTGGTCCTGTGTAATCTAAGGATAAAAAAAAGTCGAAATTCATCAGCCTGTGTTATCATTGCTAAAAAGCTCTCGTTAGATATTCGCTTTTGCTTTCCAGTAAATTTTTGCTCTTGTCCAACTGTTTCATAAAGAAGAAAAAAACGCAATATCTGGACAGAATTACTTTCCGGATAATTTTTTTCATCGAGGATAGCAATTTCTTCCAATGTACATATATCGATTTCTTCCAATATATTGATCTTTTCTTTGTATTTGTATACAAAACTATATTCTGATATTAACGTGTACGTAATGTCGATATGTTTATAGAACGTTTATCTCCTCATTTCCAAAATGCAATCACAATTAATTATTCTAAACATATTGACGTGAATCCAGAATAATCTCTTAATATTTAACACGCTTACGTGTTTACAGAGTCTTTATTAAATTTTATATTGAGGAGATACGTAATTTTGATTCTTTTTGCAGATTTGCTAATGACAGATATTTTCAGTCAGCCTGAGGTTTTCAAAGTGCATATATAATAATTTGTCAAATGATTACATGTCCTTTAGTACATTGTCACGAATTGTTCATGTAATGTTATTTTACAGTAAACCACCCAATCCATCTTCCCACCAAAGTATCCAAGTCCCATCCACTTGATAATAATAAAATACTAGGTTAGTGACTCTTTTTGTGCTTATATCACGTACGTATTAATTCAAACGTTTATATTTCTTGCAATTTTGTAAAGGCTATAGAAGATATTGATTAACTTTTTTTTTTATTTTCATAGGCGTGCTATTCTACACAATTATCACAGTCCGTACATATAAACATTTTACGAATACATCACATACATATATTAACACAAGAACTCTTAAGATTTCCTTCACTTTTCTTTGTGCAATATTTTGCAAGTGTCACACAATGGTAAAAAGAGTGCTTCTTAATTTAATATGAATGTTTTTTCAATTTTCTTCTACGTAATTATCGGTTTCATCATCTTGATAATTTTTTTTTACAGCAGGTAAACGAAAATTTGACGGGGGTCACCAGAACCAGGGGGAATCTAAGCGTCGCTTCCAGAGCAATTGGGGAAACCAGCCCCTCGCCCAACAACCACTGGGCAATGCATATGGATTGGCGAGTGTAAATGGTGGCAGTGGTGGTGGTGGCGGTGACATAGCTTTTGGAAGTAGAGCCGGCACACTCGGCGGTGTTTCCGGCGACGATCACGAATGGTATCAAGACTCTTACCAGTCGTGGAGCTAACTTCTGCAATCCTGTGAGTGAT
This sequence comes from Temnothorax rugatulus, assembly GCA_035220575.1. NCBI lineage: Eukaryota > Metazoa > Arthropoda > Insecta > Hymenoptera > Formicidae > Temnothorax > Temnothorax rugatulus. Next base: position 67,780 of record JASTWL010000370.1, on the reverse strand, counting down.
AAAAAATACGCACGAACAAATGCATGATAAATGAAGTGAGAAACAAAAACATATAAAATAAGGGGAAAAATAAGATGAAATCAGACTGACAAAACGGAGAGAGAGAGAGAGAGAGAATAATAGGGGGAGGGGGAGGGAACTCGACGAAGGGAAGGAAAAAGATCATCCATTTGTATTATTATCGCTCTTAATCGAATTCAAATAATTGTAAATGTTTTTTCATATTAATGATACGCAGCAACTGTGTTCTGCGCCACCACCATCGCCCGCTGTTATTGTGATTATGTACAGTGATGTGCCACTGAGACTAATTATTATATCGGAGTGTGACCACCCACCCACCCCGTACTATTATTATTATTATGATAATACTAATCTAAGTACCACTACTGCATTGTCACATTGTTTACTGCCAAGTGATGAAGATCAGCGATGTTGACATAGGGATTGTGATGGCTCGTATTAGTTAAGAGAACTCATGGAAGCCTGCGGTTTATTACGCGATGACTAGATGTTTTGAATCTATATGACGAAGCATGTGTGTTAGATAGCTCGAATGAAATAAATAACGTGGGAGAAAAACGGAGAAGTTACAAACGGAAGTTAGAAATTGAAGAGACGGAGTCCAACTTTGAGGAAACAGAAAATGTAATAGGTGTAGACAAACACAGAAGACGTAGGGCGAGAATGTGATATTTAGTGAGTATGCGCGCGCGCGAGAGAGAGAGAGAGAGAGAGAGAGAGAGAGAGAGAGAGAGAGAGAGAGAGAGAGAGTCTTTAAACGGAATGTGTCTGTGTGTATTTGTGCGTGGAGCACGCTATCAAGCGTGCTGCAAGACCTTCTATTGTTGGTCTATAAATGTGTACAGTCAGTGAAACTATTATTATTAAGAGTCACACAGGTAAAGTTTTACAAAAGTAGCGAGTATGAAACGTTGCAACGGCTCTGCGAATGTCTCCCAGATTAGGTTTTGATTACGGTCACGCGAGGGTTCTATTGGGTAAAAAAAGGGGAAAATGAAAAAAAAAGAGTATTGCTCACAATCGAGAGAAAACCCACTTGTACAGTAAATTTTTCAATGACAGTATCCAAGTAGCAAAGTAAACTCGGATCTAAATTATAATATATTTATTTGTTAATGTGTTTCTTTTTTTATATTTGAAGAATTAAAAAATCGATCGTTGAAAACAAATATCTAAAGTGAATCTATTCCCTTTGAAAGGGAAATAAAAAAGAGTGTATTGTTTCTTCTAAATTTTATGTAAAAAGTAAATTTGTTTCTTGTATTCTTTTACAAAAGAAAAAGAAAGAGAAGTTTTTAAAGATGACTGACTACGAATTTGATAATGATAGTCACAGATTGAAGTAGGATGTAAAATGTAATGTTTACAAATGCATGAACACATACAGCACACATTTTGAGTGTTGACTTGTTGTTATTGTTAGTCTGTTAGTTAATTAGTAAGAGTTGTAAGTGCGGGCTGTAGTTGGTCCCTGTCCCTGGAGCCCAGACACCCCCTGTTCTGGATGATTATTTGAAAAAGGGAAGAAAAAATGAAAACATACGCAAATCATTTGTATTTTACACGCACCCCCGGAATATGAAGACAAACATGGCGTAAAGACAAAAAAAAGAAAAATAAGAATATTGTAATAACGGAATAGCATATCAGACTTCTGTTTGTTATAATACACCAAATGAGACGCGACACAACTGCATACATACATATATACGTGGCTATATGCGCATACGTGTGCGTGCGTCCGCGCACGACCACATCTATCTATTCTTAATCTACATATGCACTCTCAAAAAAACACGCACGTATGCGCACGCGCGCACGTACGCACGCACGCACACACACACGCACACACACATACACACACACCGCACGCACGCACGCACACGTGTACGCGCGTAACACTTGACATATAATGGTTATACATATTAGCCTCCCGGATTGGATTTGGTACAATGGTAGGATTGACAGATGATGTATGTATGTAACACGATATTAAATAATTTTTCACCAAACAATAATGCCACAGATCAATTAATCAGAAATACAAAAGATCGCATATACATCCTAATGTGGTAATTATTATATATAATTTTACAGATTCACGCTACATATACTACACAACATACACACACAACACACAAACACACACACACACACACACACACACACGGTAAAAAATGCGAAATGATAGACGCACCAACGGACGAAAAGTCTGGATGACAGATAGATTGTTCGCCCGACCTCGTATTTTACGAACATTTTGTTAATTTTTATTCATGTTTTACTTAAGTCTAATACTTCGTCATTGATACTGTTTTACTGGTAACGATGAATTAACGACATCTAGTAGTAATGATTAGACAAGAGAAAAATTTCCCGTTCTTATATATACATCTTGTCCCCAGTAATTGCGATCATTGTTTCTAAAAACGAAAAAAAGAAAAGGAAAGGAAAATTCGAGCAAATTGCGAAAACGCGATTTGCATTAGCTATCTACTTTTCATTCTCGTGCCCCCTCCTTTTTCCACCGTCCCTGATTATTCGCTTACCATATTTTATATCTACCTACCTACTCTACTTACCTACACATCCTATTTATAAAAGCATAATATCGAGGATATAATAATATTAATATTAACAATATGATAAGGATGATATTGCTAATCATAATTGAGTGGGTTTTTGTGACACATGATAATATTCCAGTATAAAAGAAAAAAATCTGGTTTTTTTCATGCAAAAAATGTAATTAATAAAAGGAAATAATAAGAGCATGATAGAGAAAAGAATAAAGGCAAAAAAAAGATATTGAAAAAGAAGCAAGAGGATATGTTATATATATTACACATGTATACACACACACATACATAGATGCAGAGATACGATTAAAGAGAGAGTTCGGCTTGCGGGGGCAAGGAAGCATAACTTGGCTAAAGCGGAGACAGTTCACGGTGACGAGATTCTTAGACTGATCTAGGTACTAGCGTTTATCGATAATACCACCGGCTCTGCCCCGGTTAAAAAGGCGCCCCAAAAGTATCACTATCGTATTCCCGTTTTCACTATCGCCACTCTTATCCTCCTCCCATCCTAATTATCCGTTCCTACTCTATTTTTTCCACTTTCCTCTTCCTCTTTTCTACTCTGATAATCGGTGTGGCAGCTGGGGTGCCTGGGGTGGTTATCGGTTGCATTTTAGGATAATGCACCACACACACTGTGGCTGGCGATGCCGTAGCCGTGCGCGTGCGCGCTTTTCTTTTTTTTGCCCGGCCAATGCCCCGATTAAATAATAACAATAATTCGCAGCACATCATGTCCTTTTTTTTTCTTTTTTTTTTTTTTTTTTTTTTTTTTTTTGAAAAAATCGTTCACATTATTCGGGGCTTGTATCGCGATTGGCCACCTCTCACGTGTCAGGCGGATATTGTGTGATCCATGGGCCGAAATGTTGCGAACGTTAGTTCAAAGTGGCCCACGAACCACGTGTTTTTTAATTATATATATAAAATATATTATATATTATATTCCTACGAATATGCATTTTTGTGACGTGATGTTATTTAGCACTAATTAACGAGAAAGAAGGAAATCGTACGATAATTAACGAAAGATTTAATAAGAAATATCGCCTCCAAATCCCCGAAAAGGAAAGAAAAAAAGATACATATGTATGTTATATCTTTTTTGCGCTACATGTCAGCTCCGCGGCTGTAAAACAGATATGCAAAATTTTTATCGCCAAATTCTTCATATCACTGCTAATTGTATTTTGCGTTTTCTCGGATTCTTTAATTATTCACCTCCTCTACCAATCGCTTCGCTTTTTAATTCCCGCCATTTTTATTTCTCCAAGTTGCCCCTAATTTTAGTGTGAAACGTAGTTAAACATAATGATTAATGATGAATTTAAAGACAAATGTTATAACATGGTTCCTTTTTTCGGGCTAGGAGCTTGATTTAAAGTGTCAAAGATTTTTGTGTATGACCAGATGTATTCTACATGTCTCAATAAACAGTTGTATGTGAATTACCTTTCTTAAATATGTGTTGCACTTCATTTCGTAATCCTTGTTCCTGATTCTCTGTCAGTCTCCCCTTGATTGTAGTAACATTACATACATACGTATACACATATACACTGGGCAACAAAATTATCGCAACAAAAATTTACGTCAAAAATTTGCCCAACTTCAAATAATCATAACTCCGTGAAAAATTGTCATACCTGAAAGAATTTTTTTTCATTTTAAAGGGTGAAGTCTGTACTTTAAGGAACCATTGTTAGATTTTGAATTTAGCCCCCCCTCCCGCCGTTCTTCCAAAAGGAAGGACGTGTTACGTCTCCAAAAAATTGCATACTTTAACACATTCTACGGAGTAGAATGAATTTTTTTCGTAACTATCATGGCAACCATCGTAAAATATGGACTTTTCCCTGCAAATTAAAAAAAAAATTAAGTCCGTACAATTTTTTTTCGCCGAGTTATGACTTATCAAAGTTACCTATGCATTTTTGTGCATTCAATCACCGCCAACATTAGTATTACCCGATGGACACTACGGGGAGGTTATTGGTCGCATTTTGCCTATCGTGTGTGTGTGTGTGTGTGTGTGTGTGTGTGTGTGTGTGTGTGTGTGTGTGTGTGTGTGTGTGTGTGTGTAGGTGATATAATACAGTGACTGCAATACTGTGAAGTTTTATAATACTGAAGTAAGTAACTTCACAGTACACTACTTCTGTAAGTAACTTCACAGTATTGCAATCACTGTATTGTATTGTTCATTCGAAAACAAACGACAAAATCGTAACAATGCCTCGTTTGAATAAAAAATAGTTTGTGCGAATCTCTGCTAAAACACACACACACATACACACACGATGGGCAAAATCCGACCAGCAACCTCCCCGTGGTGCCCATCGGGCATGCTAATGTTGGCGGTAATTGAATGCACAAAAATGCATAGGTAACTTTGATAAGCCATAACTCGGCGAAAAAAAATCGTACGGACTTAATTTTTTTTTAATTTGCAGGGAAAAGTCCATATTTTACGATGGTTGCCATGATAGTTACGAAAAAAATTCGTCAAAGTATGCAATTTTTTGGAGACGTAACACGTCCTTACTTTTGGAAGAACGGCGGGAGGGGGGGAAGGCTAAATTCAAAATCTAACAATGGTTCCTTAAAGTACAGACTTCACCCTTTAAAATGAAAAAAAAAAAAAAAAAAAATCTTTCAGATATGACAATTTTTCGCGGAGTTATGCTTATTTGAAGTTGGGCCAATTTTTGACGTAAATTTTTGTTGCGATAATTTTGTTGCCCTAGTGTATATATATATACGTATGTGTCCACGGCGCGTGGATATGTGAAGTATAATATATCTTTATATGATTATTATGGACTTGTGACTATTAAAGAAGCATTGTAACATACATCAGCTAAGTTTTATATTACATTGGGAGCTTACCAGCAAGCGACACAAGTCGACACAAACATCGTTCTGTCTTTCTTTAGCAATGAGTAACAAAGATAAAACGATAATACTTGTGTCGCTTGTGTTGCTTGCTGGAAAGCTCCCAATATAAAATGTAAATGCTCCTTATAGTTAACCAATATACCTATATTTTTTAAATAATTCAACTTTTAAATAGTTGACATTTTATATGAATATTTAATCAGGATGTCTAAAAGCAAAATTTACATTTTTCAATATTTTTTACTATTGATAAATAGTAATACAATTTTATTCTGTATTTCACTATTCTGTATTATTTCCAAGTAAAAATAAATCCCTGAGTAAATGTCCAAATAAGTGATGTTTAGCCTTTCTAGTACCATTAATAGAACTAGAAAGAAATCTAGATAATTTATATACTACAATATATGCTTATACTCTATTGTGTAACAATAACTTAAAATGTTATGCTTTCAAAAGTTTTACAATTTCAGAAGGAAAATGTGATGCGTGCAATGAATTTTGTATAGCATGGTTTTTTATATTGAATATATATACATATAATATTGTAATATATTTTATTATATTAAAATATTTTATATTTAATATTTGTAAATTATTAATATCTTTTATTATTTTATCATGATTTTGTTCTATATGGAATAATTATATTAAGAATCAAATACTTAAAAAAATCATATATCTACATTTAGAGCAATAACGACAGCATTGATGTCTCATAAAAGACGTGTTATAAAACATTTGTTGCCTGCATTATATTTATCCTGAAACTGTACAAATATATTTTATGTCATAAATATCTCACTCTGTATTAATATGTATGCATACGCAATCTTACGTGAGTATGTATATGTGTAGGTCATGATGTAAATATAAAGGTGTACCATTGCGCATGATGACATCACGTGTAGTGATGCAACGTGCATTGAGCCAATAAGAAATGCCCAGGAATGCAACCGCGAAAATCGAATACTCAATTATTCGTACATTAATAAAATATATTTATTTAAACTTAAAGTCTAATAGAATAATAAAACTACAAATAATAATAAACTTATTTATTTTAATAATGTTTATTTGTCATTTTTGCTTTTGATTACTCATTTTATACATTTTTTATTAATTTTTTTTCTGATTATTTATAAGACAATTTCTTTATTTATGTTAAGAAAATATAAAAAACAAGGAACAGATATTAGTAATTAGAAAGAAGGATTGAGCAATAAGGAACAGATCAACGCAAAATAAAATATATAAACGATAGGTTTCATAGTTTGTACACACTACGTAACCTAACCTGGAAAATTGAAAAAAAAGTTACTTTCAAAAGTCAAAAAATAAAATACTTAATCCTTATCTCTAATATCTGTTCCCTATTGCTTATGTTTTTGATTGTGCGGCGGCCTTTATCATGTTGTCTTTATAAAAATTATACTTACACTATCCCTTACGGAAAGAAACTACAGCCAGTAAATATTACACTTGTGTAGTTACTACAGGACCCCCTGTAGTTATCACAGAAGGGAACACAATAATCTGTAGTTATTACACGCTGTAATTACTTTAGTGCGTGAAATCCCTGTAATATGGAATATACGTCTAATCATGAAGTGTGAAATCCACTACACGTGTAATCCACTATATGTGTAATATACTACACGTGTGGTAAGTGACTTGTGTAGTAGACTACACGTGTAATCCATTATATGTGTAATATACTACACGTATGGTAAGTGACTTGTGTAGTAGACTACACATGTAATCTACAAAATGTGTTCATTATTTATTAGGGATGCCATAAGAAAGGTTTTTTTATTTTTGTCTAATGAGGCCCTTGTAAGGATTTGATAAGAATATTTTAACTTTATAAATATACTTTTTTCATAAATATATTTACGAACACAAAATTTCATAATGAGCCGGCGGTTTCTGATATTCACCCGACATTAAGAAATATTATATCATATATCCAATTCAAAATTTTATTACTCTTTTTAAACTGAATTTGTTTCTTAAGATGATTTTTGAAAAATTATATATTTGCGCTGGTTATGACATATGTAGACTATATATAACGCTTACATCAAATTAAGAAGTAGTCTACCACGTAAGGCAGTTGGCTCACGATCCAGAGGTCCCGAGGTCCCGAGTTCGAATCCCACCAAGGTAAGTGTGTTTTTCAAATACGAGAAAATATTAATAATCATAGACTGCATCTTAAGAAACAAATTTAGTTATAAAGTAGTAATAAAATTTCGAAAAAAATAATTTTTTTTATGCCGGGTGAATATCGGAAATCAGTGTCCTCTAATATTAAGAGGACTGTAATCTTTTGGATGTTACAGGCTATTTTCCTGTAATATTTTCCTGTAATCCGAACGTATAGTACGAAAATATTACAGCATATTACAATACTTCAGTCTGTAATTTCGTGTAATACTTTTATGTAGTTCCTGTAATATAATTTTCTGTAATCCGCTGTAGTTTCTTTCCGTAAGGGATGTTTTAAACGTTTTGCTCTTCCTTACGCGTGTTTATTACTCGTCTTCTTTATAACAGCAGCCATATTAGATTTGAACATTTCTGGGCATTTCTGATTGGCCATTATTTAGGGCGACTGCGCATCTACGGGACTGGTACACCTTTATATTTACATCATGGTGTAGGTGATGCTTTTTTATCATACAATATCATACAATACCATACAATTACCATATATTTCTTTACTGCGAGTCATGAAAAAATATGTCAGTTTTGTCTTTAAATCTTTTTTTAGTTGTTGAACATTTGAAAAACGCGATATTAATAACATTAATAATAAAAATTTATACATGGTGACACCGAAATAGGTGATCGAACTTTAGTACCGTATTCTATTCTTTCCAGGGATGAAAAAAAGGTCATATAAATATTATAGGTCCAAAAACTCTTTTTTTCCGAGATATAAACACTTTTTGTAGTAATGTAGTAGAGCAAGTTATTTTGACAGCGTATATCGTAGTAAATCAGTCTGTAGTAATTCAATCTAAATAATTTCATAGTAAGACAGTGCTATCAGGATGGCTTATTCTAATATCAAGTGGGCAGATATTCACTTCACGTATGGACGAGCTAACGGAAACACCGCAAAAGCTCAGCGTCTCATCTATCCTCAGAGAACCAGACTTTTCGTCAGAGACGAAATATCCTGCTAAAAATACATTTACTTCGGTGCATCGTCAGTTTACAATTAGAGAAACTGAATCTTTTACATCTATTACAATTAACCGAGGACGAAATAGACATGTTCGAACATCTGGAGTTGAAGACCATCAGGTACTTAGACATGTAGAAGAAAATCCAGAACTAAGCACGAGACAGATTGCATTACAAATGCAAAATGTTTCTCGCAAAACTGTACGGAAAATTTTACGAGAAAATCTGTTAAACCCTTATCACATACAGGGAGTACAAGAACTTCTGCCAGCAGATTATCAACCACGAGTAGTGTTTTGTCAGTGATAGTGATACCTGCAACAGTGTATTAGCAACACCATATTTCGAAGCATCTGTTCTTTTTCACAGATAAAACAAAATTTACGCGCGACGTTATTGTAAATTTTCGCAACCAACATTTATGGATGTATGAAAATCCGCATGCTGTTAATCAATCTCGACACCTATATAAGTTTTCATGCAATGTGTAGGCTGGAATTATTGGAGACTTTTTTTTCCGTCTACACTCAATAGTAGAAATTACACACAATTTTTGGAAACTAAACTTTCTGTAATAGCAAGATATACCCGGTAAAAAATTTTTCATATAAAAACATAAATATATATAATTATATATGAAATATATATGAAATATGTCCATATATGTTTTTTTTTCTCTTGTATAATCTGTGTTCGTATATATACAGGAAAAATAATAAAAAGAACCCATACAGCACCTTTCATTGCAAACCCTGCATAAAATGTCAGATTGAAAAGAATTAATAAATTCTGCTTTCTGATGCGAAGAAAGGGATTGAAAAGTATTGGTTCGCATAAAACTTTACCGCGCTGAATGTGAGACAGCAGTGGTTGATGCTTCGCATTGAAAAGTATTGGATCGCATTAAATTCACCCCCAAAAAAATATTCTGTCATTTATATTCACCCGGCATAAAAAAATTATTTTTTTCGAAATTTTATTACTATTTTATAACTAAATTTGTTTCTTAAGATGAAGTCTATGATTATAAATATTTTCTCGTATTTAAAAAACACACTTACCTTGGTGGGATTCGAACTCGGGACCTCTGGATCGTGAGCCAACTGCCTTACGTGGTAGACTACTTCTTAATTTGATGTAAGTGTTATATATAGTCTACATATGTCATAACCAGCGCAAATATAGATATAATTTTTCAAAAATCATCTTAAGAAACAAATTCAGTTTAAAAAGAGTAATAAAATTTTGAATTGGATATATGATATAATATTTCTTAATGTCGGGTGAATGTCAGAAACCAGTACCGGTTAATTATGAAATTTTATGTTCGTAAATATATTTATGAAAAAAGTATTTTTATAAAGTTAAAACATTCTTATCAAATCCTTACAAGGGCCTCATTAGACAAAAATAAGAAAACCTTTCTTATGGCATCCCTAATAAATAATGGTCGGGACCTTATCCGGGATTGGACGGGATAATGAATACATAGCACGAGCACGAAGCATGCCGATCCAGCCAATCTTGCGTTTCAGCACTGCTGCTACTGCTGCTAGGCGTGTGATAGGGGTAGCGCACACAAGGAAAAAGCCGTGTACGTGTGCGCATGTACAGTGTGCACGGCTCTCTCCTTGTGTGCGCTATCCCCACCACGCGCCTGGCTGCGGTGTTGAAACGCAAAATTTTAACAAAATACGAGCTTACGCATTAAAAAGAATTCACTTAGCTTAAAATATTCCTCGTATTCAATCGCAATCGATAACCTTCAAACGAATGCGAATTCTCGCATTAAAAAGGATTAACTTCTTCTGCTAATTGTTTTTGGATTCAGAGGCATACAAGATTTTCACGTTCTATTCCCAGTATCGCACTGAAAAGTATTGATCCATGATTTAATCCGAGATTTTTGCAAAGCAGAATTCATGACAAAATCTCGTGAATGCGAAACAATATTTTTGAATAAGACGTTTTATGCAGGGAATATATCATTAAGGGACACGGTAGTGTCTCGCGCCAAGTACACGCGAAGCGGGACCGCACCGTGACTCTTAACCCATTGGCTGTGTAAGAGAATTTTACTATTTGGACGTTGTGTTGAAAAAAAAGTTCATCGGATTATTATGAAACTTGGTACTCTTATGTTTTTTGGGTCTCTGAATCCGAATATGATGTCAGATTTACAAAATTCAAAATGGCGGGTCCAATATGGCGGATCAAAATTTTATTTTTGATCCGTCATATTGAATCCGCCATTTTGAATTTTAAAAATCTGACTTCATATTCGGATTCAGAGACCCAAAAAACATAAGGGTACCAAATTTCATGAAAATCAGATCTTTTTTTGTAATTTTGATCCGCCATATTGGATCCGCCATTTTGAATTTTGTACATCTGACTTCGGATTCGTAATCAGCGACCCCAGAAACCCCCGAGTAACAAGTTTCAAGCAAATTCAGAAAGTTTTACTTTGTTTTTTCTACGTTGCGGCTATAGCCGTCATACACAGTCAACGGGTTAATTTAAGGGGGTAGCCTGGTGTAGAGGGTCCAAAAAATCGAAAAAAAAATTTTTTTTTAAATCAATAGTACACTATTCGTAGAATATATTCCTAAAGTTACAGTAAAAAATTCAAAATTTTAAAGGCCTCACAGCCATTTCTTGCGCGCAAGTATACGAGCGCGCGGCATGAGCGCACGAGCCGCGACCGGCGCGACGGCTATTTTGTGACCTTTTATTTGTGATCTTTTTGTGACAAATCGAGCAAAACGAGCTCTTCGAGGAAGCAGAAGGTTTATTATACGGACCTGGAATAGCAGATTAACGTCAGAGAGCGGTAAGTTTCTAAAATTTGTTTTTCTGTGCCGAAAACTTTAAACGCGTTTTTCTCAAAACCATGTTTTTGAAATTGGCGTACACGATAACTTAAAATATTCTTGATGGATCCAGACCATTTTTTTTTTAATTAAAGGTAATTAAATTGCCTTGAACTTATACCTATAATACGTACTAAAAATTTTGTTTAAAAAAAGTTATAAACAAAAGAAAGTGCGAAATTCATGCAAGAAACAAAATTTTTTTTTCAAACCACCATTTTTTAAATTTTTTATGATTAAAAAAATAATGTTTTAGGTATAACTAGAAACTACACTCATAAACTTTACAAAAAAAATTTTTTTTTTTGGTTTCAGATAGTTCTACGGGATGCTAGAGTGTACGCCATTCAGAAAGAATTTTCGAAGCCACCTTCGTATTTGATCGCATAACTCCTGTGTACTTATATATATTTATTCAAAAAAATTAATTTGAACATTTCAATATGTACACAATAAATGGTGTTAATTGCAAAAATATATATTAAGTAGTTTCTTTTTTAAAAAATCCAGAAAAAGCGCTTGTTTTTGGCGTTCTACACCAGGCTACCCCCTTAATTATGCGAACGCACGAATTGCGAGTACTCGAGATTTTGAGATCTCAACCGCTCAACCGATCAAGTTCTAAGTAAGCTTGATCGATAGCTTGGGTTTGAATTATATAATAAGAGTGTTTTTATTTTTCCGCTACGTGCCCTACGAGCGAAGATTTTACGATGCAAAGTCAGAAATGCTAAATTTTACAATTAAGATACGTCGTCATCGTCGCCGTACGGTTGCTTTTGCCTCGATAGATGGCGTTTGAGAACATCTCGAGCGTCCTCCCGGGTCCCCTCCATGACAATGTTGCTACACTGAAAAGAGACAGCATATACCCAGTAAACAATTTGTCAGCAAATTGTAACCAAATTGACACCAAATACGCGCAAAACTTGTCGACAAATCCGGTGCGATCTGTGTCTGCAATACGCTTGTGTTTTGCTAGCAAAGCTTGTGTACATGACTTGACACCAAATTGACGCCAAATATCGAGCAAAACAGGGCAGCAAAAGTTGAACGGCAAATTTGCGCCATATTGTGAACAGGGCTTGCCAACAAAAGCTCGACAGCAAATTTGTGCCAAATTGCGAGCAAACCTTGACGAAAGAACTTGACGCCAAATTGACACCAAATACCGAGCAAAGCTTGCCAGCAATCTAACAGCAAATTGCTATCAAAGTTTGTTGACAAAACCCGACGCCAAATTGATATCAAATATCAAACAAGATTGAGAACAATATTTAACAGCAAATTGGCACCAAATACAGAGCAAATCTTGATGACACAGCTTGACGCCAAATTGCAGCAAGCCTTGTTATGTGGCCATTAATAAATACTAAAATATTTTTTTTAGGGAAAATTAAAAGCATTAAATTATAAGAAGCATATAATTTGTTATTGATTTACAATAAATTATTTTATACATATGTTAAAAGAAATCTTTATATTTATAAAACATTATAAGACATTTATAAAATCTAACGGTGGCAATAAAATAATTAATTATATATTAATTACAGTAAATGTTATACACAATGTGAATTTACTGACATATGCAAGCATTTAACTTTGTCAACAGCACATACAATATTTGTAAACACTCGAGAATCTTAAGCGTCGTCTACAATGGCAGCAGGAGTATACAGTGAGACGTAAGCAGTAAGTTATTGACTAGGGTAACTGGGGGGAATATGCCAGTGTGGGGAATATGCCACTCGTTATGTTTAACAAAACTACGGCTAGGAGCGCTGTTGTAAATACTATCAAATAGTTAAAAATATTATATCTGACGTTTTGCCCAAATTTTACTTACTTCCTATCAGTATTACAGTATTTATGGGGTAAGTACAGTATGACAAGCATGGAAACGTGCTTTTTAGGACTTTCTTAATGTTTTATATAAGATATTTTTCAAGTATTACACTATTTTTAACTCGATCAGCTTGTCGTTCTATTAATATTGGTTAGGATGAAAGTATTCAGTACGTCGCCGATTTGTTTTACTGGCAATCGTATAATACAGGCTCATTTTAATATAAAACTGCATCTTGGGGGAATATGCCACTACTTAGATAGGGGTAAAATGCCAGTACTGTTTACAGCTTCCTAACCTAGTAGCAGGATACTGCTAGTAGGTTAGAAAGCTGTAAACAGTATAAATAAATATTTTGCCGTATAAATATTGAAAAAATGTTGAAAAATGATGAAAAAATATTGAGAAATGTTGAATAAACACGTTTATTTCATGCGCTAAGAATATTATAGGCTACGTACTTAATATTTTGCAAAATTGCATTCCGAATAATTTAGACTACTTGTAGCACACAGAGTACTATTAAAATGCAAGGAAAGTAATAAAAATATTCTTTTACATGTTTTTAGACAAGAATGCCTCGAAAATATACAAGAAAAACTGTTCGAGCTTCTTGGAGTCAAGAATCTTTAACAGAAGCAGTAAATCAGATTTCTGAAGGAAAAATGAATATTTGGAACGCTTCAAAAAATTATGGTATACCTTATCGAACCTTAAAAAGACGGATTAACAAAAATAACTTCTATAAAGGAGCCCTAGGTCGACCGGTTGCTCTCGTCAATCATGAGCTACAACTAATAACTTACATACAGAAGATGGAGAGTACAGGATTTCCACCGACTGCAACTGCTGTTCGTAAATTAGCTTTTGCATTTGCATTGAAAAATAACCTTCCTAATATGTTCAATCAAGATAAAGAAATAGCTGGATATGACTGGCTTTGTAATTTTATGATTCGACATCCAGCATTATCAATAAGAAAAGCAGAAGGAATTTCTATTGCTCGTGGATTAGGTATGTGCCGAGAAGAAGTTAACAAATATTTTCAACTTTTATCAAAAATATGTGAAGAGAATAACTTCTTTAATGAACCATCCAAAATTTATAATGTGGGCGAAACTGGTCACATTATAATATTGCTTAATTTCAAATTTTTATTTTAAAATTTCATTTTTTATTTTATAAACTATTCGTATCGACTAATTTTCTAAATTATTTGTACTGTTTTTTGAATAAAATAACTTCTAAAGTTAAATTACTATACATGTTTGTATATGTGGCATATTACCCCATACTATGTGGCATATTACCCCCATGGGGGGGTAATATGCCACTTTGCAACACTTTTGTATTTCTTTCTTTTTGATAGTAAACAATCAAAATTTTTCATTAAAACCATATATAAATAACAGATAAAAGAAGGAAAAAGAAGACCAGTATGCAAAGATACCTCAAAAAGAAAGAGAAATAGGAAAAAAATCATATTTTTCTTAAGTGTGGCATATTCCCCCGAGTTACCCTAATGGGATTTTTACAATTCAAGAATAATCGACTGTGGTTGGTCAGTAGCTTACTGCTTACGTCTTACTGCATACTCCCGCTGCCATTGTAGACGACTCTTTATATAATGCCTGAAACACATACTCCGTGCGCAGATAATGCATTGGCCGGTATAAGAAGGATTTATAGAATCTTACTAAAAACACGAATATAATTTCTATGAAAATGCATCTAAAACAATATTCTTATAAGCCTAATACTCTACTAACTTTCCTTTCTTCAGTATACCGTTCCCCACACAGCACACTGTATCCTGGGGATATCCCAAATTGTCCCAGATTTCCAAATACGATCCCACGGATATCCCAGCAGGTTCTGTCCAGGATATTCCAATAGGATATCGTGAGATATCCTATTATAATCTCACGATATCTAAATATTCTGTCATATCCGTTGACTTTGCATAAGCTATCTTACGAGATCTTCTGAAGGATATCCTTCACTCAAAAAAAAAATATTCTACTGATAAGTGGGGAATTCCTCTTAGCACTTCCTCTAAGCAAAAATGTTACATGAAGAATATTTTTCTTTAAGTAATACGTATTACTTTATAAAAGAGTGGATGCGTAAGCTATAATCAAGAGTAAATTTCTCTATAGCAAATTCTACTATAATAATCCAAATAGCCTCTTAAAATTAGAGGATATGCAAGATATTTCCGTGTAGAAATTTGTTAGGGATGGCCTTACATAACATAAGGCCCCGATCATACTTATTAGGGATGCCATAAGAAAGATTTCCTTATTTTAACATGATGAGGTCCCGATCATTATTTACTAGGGATTCCATAAGAAAGGTTTCCTTATTTTTCTCTAGTGAGGCCTTTGTAAGGATTTGATAAGGATGTTTTAACTTCATAAATACTTCTTTATTAGGGCTAACCGGATAAGGTCCCGATCATTATTTCCCACACAGCACACTGTATCCTGGGGATATCCCAAATTGTCCCAGATTTCCAAATACGATCCCACGGATATCCCAGCAGGTTCTGCCCGGGATATTCCAATAGGATATCGTGAGATATCCTATTATAATCTCACGTTATCTAAATACTCTGTCATATCCGTTGCATAAGCTATCTTACGAGATCTTCTGAAGGATATCCTTCACTCAAAAAAAAAAATTCTACTGATAAGTGGGGAATTCCTCTTAGCACTTCCTCCAAAAATGTTACATGAAGAATATTTTTCTTTAAGTAATACGTATTACTTTATAAAAGAGTGGATGCGTAAGCTATAATCAAGAGTAAATTCCTCTATAGCAAATTCTACTATAATAATCCGAATAGCCTCTTAAAATTAGAGGATATGCAAGATATTCCCATGTAGAAATTTGTTAGGGATGTCCTTACATAACATAAGGCCCCGATCATACTTTATTAGGAATGCCATAAGAAAGATTTCCTTATTTTAACATGATAAGGTCCCGATCATTATTTATTAGGGATTCCATAAGAAAGGTTTCCTTATTTTATCTAATAAGGCCCTTGTAAGGATTTGATAAGGATGTTTTAACTTCATAAATACTTCTTCATTAGGGCTAACCGGATAAGGTCCCGATCATTATTATTTATTACTCACACAGTACACGATGTCCATTGGACGTCCATAGACGTCGACTGGACGTCCAGGACGTCCTTAGACGTCCAATGGACATCGTGTGCTGTGTGGGTAGGGATTCCATAAGAAAGATTTCCTTATCTTTGTCTAATGAAGCCCTTGTAAGAATTTGATAAGAATGTTTTAACTTTATAAATATACTTTTTTCATAAATATATTTACGAACACAAAATTTCATAATGAGCCGGCACTGGTTTCTGACATTCACCCGACATTAAGAAATATTATATCATATGTCCAATTTAAAATTTTATTACTCTTTTTAAACTAAATTTGTTTCTTAAGATGATTTTTGAAAAATTATATATTTGCGCTGGTTATGACATATGTAGACTATATATAACGCTCACATTAAATTAAGAAGTAGTCTACCACGTAAGGCAGTTGGCTCACGATCCAGAGGTCCCGAGTTCGAATCCCACCAAGGTAAGTGTTTTTTCAGATACCAGAAAATATTTATAATCATAGACTGCATCTTAAGAAACAAATTTACTTAAAAAATAGTAATACAATTTCGAAATAAATAATTTTTTTTTATGTCGGGTGAATATCGGAAATCAGTGTCAGTCCTCTAGCATTAAGAGGACTGCAATCTTAAGTCTAGTGTCTCATGGTTAGAGGATATTCCTCTAGATTTTAAAATATCTTCTTGAGACCGTATTTCAGAGGAAAATCCTCTAAAATCAAGCGGGAGCCACTAAACGATAGAATATTTTTTTGGGAGTTAATTAATATCTTGCGATATTTTTCGATCTGCCTCAGATATCCTGTGGACGTCATCTAAGATGTCTGCAAGATACTAAATAGCCGGACACTTGTGCATCCAATGGATATCCACCGGATATCTGAGATCATTTTGGGATGTCCTGCGGTTATTGCGATATCCCAAAATGATGTCTGTAGGACGTCCCTCAGATAAAGTGTGCTGTGTGGGTTATTACGCACACAGTACACGATGTCCATTGGACGTCCATAGACGTCGACTGGACGACCAGGACGTCCAGTGGACGTCCTTAGACGTCCAATGGACATCGTGTGCTGTGTGGGTAGGGATTCCATAAGAAAGGTTTCCTTATTTTTGTCTAATGAAGCCCTTGTAAGAATTTGATAAGAATGTTTTAACTTTATAAATATACTTTTTTCATAAATATATTTACGAACACAAAATTTCATAATAAGCCGGCACTGGTTTCTGACATTCACTCGACATTAAGAAATATTATATCATATAGTATATCCAATTTAAAATTGTATTACTCTTTTTAAACTAAATTTGTTTCTTAAGATGATTTTTGAAAAATTATATATTTGCGATGGTTATGACATATGTAGACTATATATAACGCTCACATTAAATTAAGAAGTAGTCTACCACGTAAGGCAGTTGGCTCACGATCCAGAGGTCCCGAGTTCGAATCCCACCAAGGTAAGTGTTTTTTCAGATACCAGAAAATATTTATAATCATAGACTGCATTTTAAGAAACAAATTTACTTAAAAAATAGTAATAAAATTTCGAAATAAATAATTTTTTTTTTATGTCAGGTGAATATCGGAAATCAGTGTCAGTCCTCTAGCATTAAGAGGACTGCAATCTTAAGTCTAGTGTCTCATGGTTAGAGGATATTCCTCTAGATTTTAAAATATTTTCTTGAGACCGTATTTCAGAGGAAAATCCTCTAAAATCAAGCGGGTGCCACTAAACGATAGAATATTTTTTTGGGAGTTAATTAATATCTTGCGATATTTTTCGATCTGCCTCAGATATCCTGTGGACGTCATCTAAGATGTCTGCAAGATACTAAATAGCCGGACACTTGTGCATCCATTGGATATCCACCGGATATCTGAGATCATTTTGGGATGTCCTGCGGTTATTGCGATATCCCAAAATGATGTCTGTAGGACGTCCCTCAGATAAAGTGTGCTGTGTGGGTCGCGAGTGCGAACGTCGGTCTGAATCATGTCTGAACTTACAATCACAGCAGCAGGACTGTAGAACTTTTACAAAAGTTAAATTTTCTAATAAGACACATATCGCGTACAAGTGCAAAATTGTTAATAAACGTACTCACTCGTGTAAAATTACAAGTTTCTCGGAGAAGCAAGTTTAAATTAAAAAATTATCTTTTTAATAATCACACATAAAACTTAATAATTAAACGTAGAAATGGAAGAAACGGTGCATGTCATGCACATACGTGTTGCGTGTGTAGCTATCCTTTTTTGTCACCCTGGTGTCCTGTGCCATCCTTTGTACTCTGTTGAAGATATATGTGAACACATATATGAAATATTTCATACATTCGTGAACAAAAATGCCTATATTTATAAGTTAGCCGTATAAAATGATTTTAAATTAATAAAAAAATTATATTTATTTAATATGCCTTTTAAAAAAATATTTTTCAAAAAGTATTTTGTTATTTATAAATGGTTAGATAACTACAAGATTGCTGATTTTTGCTGATAATTTGTTGTCAGGCACCCAAGTAGCAAAACAATATTTTTTAAACGTTTTTAAAAACATTTTTATTAATGTAAAAAAAATATTTAAAAAACGTTTAAATTAATGGGATAGTGCGTTTTTCTTATTAAAAAAATATTTATTTTAATATTGTAAAAAACATCTTTTAACATTAAAAAAATGTGTTTTTAATATTAAATAAACGTTTGTTAACATTAAAATCGTTTTATCAACATTTAAAAAATGTGTTTTTAATATTAAATAAACATTAGTTAACATTAAAAAACGTTTATTTTTAACATTAAAAAAGTGTTTTTAATATTAAATTAAATGTTAGTTAACATTAAGAAATGTTTTATTAACATTAAATGTTTTATTAACATTAAATAAATGTTTTATCAACATTAAAAAAAATGTTTTGTTAACATTAAATATACGTTTTTTTTAATTGAATAAATAATTTATTAATATTAAATATATGATTTATTAACATTTAAAAAAATGTTTTGTTTTACAGTAAAATATACATCTTTTTGTAGCATACAATTAAGAAATTTAGGCAAACAATCAGATTTCAATAAAATATCCTTTCCTGATGCAACATTCGGTAGAAGTCATGAATAGTTTAGTAGTATTAGATAACAATCTGCACTTCAATATGTCTCTCAATGAAAGATATAAACTCTACTAATGCTATGTAACTCCAAATATAAAAATACTGTAGACGACTGGTTAAGAACCCCAGGAACCAAACTGACTAATACACTATAAATCCAAGTGTTTTATTTCTACACGCATAAACGTTTGAAAATGACACATTTGACTGAAGCTCGTTTTACATGTTTTGTTGCGTGTTAAATTAACACGTTTAATCGTATTAATACATTCAACCGTGTTAAATGACTTCATTTAAAACGGCAAAAAATATGTAAGAAGAGCTTCAGTTAAAATAACACACTTGGATTTGCTGTGTATTAGTTAATTCTTAAAAAAGAGCTATTAATATCAGTTTATCTAGGACTAAATATTAGAACGAGAAAAAGTGTAATAATATATTCCGAATATGTCAAATATTTACTCCTTGCACTTTCAACTTATAAGTAGAGTGCATATGTCAAAACACAAAATTTGTACGAACAATCAATTCGAATAAACTTAAAAATAATGTTTTAAAAATTGATTTCTACACATGGTGAAATCATGTCATATATGTTATATAATCTCATATTTTAAATTTCACAAAAGGCTTGGAGCATATGTTATTATAATTATTGTTTATTAATTAAATACTGTTTATTAATGACATTTCAACAATAGGCTTAATTTATAATGTTGTTGAAATAAGAACTTACCCACACAGCACACTTTATCTGAGGGACGTCCTACAGACATCATTTTGGGATATCGCAATAACCGCAGGACATCCCAAAATGATCTCAGATATCCGGTGGATATCCATTGGATGCACAAGTGTCCGGCTATTTAGTATCTTGCAGACATCTTAGATGACGTCCACAGGATATCTGAGGCAGATCGAAAAATATCGCAAGATATTAATTAACTCCCAAAAAAATATTCTATCGTTTAGTGGCTCCCGCTTGATTTTAGAGGATTTTCCTCTGAAATACGGTCTCAAGAAGATATTTTAAAATCTAGAGGAATATCCTCTAACCATGAGACACTAGACTTAAGATTGCAGTCCTCTTAATGCTAGAGGACTGACACTGATTTTCGATATTCACCCGACATAAAAAAAAATTATTTATTTCGAAATTGTATTACTATTTTTTAAGTAAATTTGTTTCTTAAGATGCAGTCTATGATTATAAATATTTTCTGGTATCTGAAAAAACACTTACCTTGGTGGGATTCGAACTCGGGACCTCTGGATCGTGAGCCAACTGCCTTACGTGGTAGCCCTGCTAAAAATGTCCGATTGAAACCGATTGAAAAAAGTTCAATCCGTATGAATCCGGTTTCTTAATCCGGAATTCACGGATTCATAACGATTAAACCGATTGAAAACGATTGAAACGGATTCGTATTCAAGGATGTAATTTTAATCGGTTTCTATCGGTTTGAATCGGTTAATCCGTTTCAATCGTTATAAATCCATGAATTCTGGATTAAGGAACCGGATTCGCACCGATTCATTTATTTCAATCGGTTTTTATCGTTTTGAATCAGTCTTAGTCAATCCGTTTCAATCGTTACGATTTCGTGAACCCCGTTTTAATTAATGTGAATCCGTCTCTGTCGTTTTTAACAGTATTTATATATATTTTTCAATTTGTTTTAATTGGCTAAATAAAGTGCAGGCTAATGAATCGTATTGAATTCGCTATTAAAATAAATAGATGCAACGCGCGATCTAATAATCATGTTTAAATATACGAATAAAATTGGTCATTTATAATTAAATACATTAAAAGGTAATAAATTGCTTAGATGAGTCAAAATCTTTTTGTCCAAAAACAATATATATATATAAAGTAAATAATACATTATATACATTTTTTTACTCCATAGATCCTGTATACAACATTTATACGGCATCCCTCAACGGATCAACCTCTTCAATTTCTATCTCATTGTCAGATAAAGAAATTGAAGTGTTCGGGGACCAATCATAGAATACATCACTCGTTTCAGCATTTTCTTGATTTTCGTTATCAGGTTCACGACTGCAACCTGCAGTACTTTCAGCAGTTTTTTTGTTCACACGAAGGTCTTCAAGATTTTCATTAATTTTAGCTGGACTAGTACTTGCTTGCGTCTTTTTCTCTATTTGAAACTTTTCATTATTGAGGTCTTCGTCAGATTTTGATAACTGTTTAGTCTTGTTCGAGCGTTTACTTGATCTTTTTCTCGAACTTTCTCTATCTCTTTTCAATTCGGCTATTTTCTTACCAGCATAAAAATCAAACTTATTTAATTCGCTCAAATAATTTTTTTTCTCGTCTTTTGTTGGTTTATAGGTGTTCTTCATCCAATAAATGTAAAAGTCTGAAAAACAAAAAATTATTAATTACTTATCAGAAAAATGACGATTAAGTTAATAACATTACTTTGAAAATCTATAAAATATTAAACAAAAATTTAAAATACTGATAATAAGATAAAATACTAATAAAATACGGAAAATTTGAAATAGTGATAAATGAAAACAAAATAAAATAGTTCTATTTAAAAAAAATACTACACTAACAAAAAATACTCTGAATTTATATGAATATTTATTCCAATTTTCCTCATATAATATTTATTTGGAATTAACAATATTTATTTGACGTAAAAATACTTATTCGATTTAAAAAATATATCCTTACCCATAATTAATAAATATTTATTACTTTTAATAATTATATTAATATTGGTTTGAATAAATAAATCGTTAGGAGTACTGGAATATTTATTTGAATTTAATTCAAATTTTTTTAAATGCATTATAAATATATACAATTACATTACATACAAATAAAATATTCTGTTTTATTGTAAACAAATATTTTTTACCTTCACATGCACCAAATTTGACTGGATCTAATTTTGGACAAGCTTTTTTTCCTAATTGCTTTTTATTACTCTCGAATCCTGATATTGTACTCGTTAATAAAATTTTGAGATCAAAAACTAATGTAAGTATGCTACTAGCACACTGGCGTGGACTTTTTGCAGTATTTAACAAAGTACTGTATCCTGCTTCATGTATCCACTGATCTCTACCAATGTGTATCTGTAATAAAAAAATATAAATATAAAATTTTTCTAAATTCGAAAATTTATACATATTTAAAAAAAACTTTATTTATACTCTTCGACAATTGTCGCTAGTGCGAAGAGTTCCAATCGGTGGATAGTTGTCTTCATAAAGAATAGACTCTCTGGCATGTAGTTTTTCTACCATAGCTAAGAATTAATACACAATACTTTTATTATACTTAAAAATATAGAATATATTATGTAAAAATTTTTATAGAAAAATAAAATATTTTTTATATAAAAAATAAATTATCTTTATATATATACCATCACGCTCTTGAAATTTCTCGATTATCGTAACTTGAAGATTTTCATTCAATTCTCTTAGTTTTCTTAATTCGCATGCCTGTTCTTCTAACTTTTTTCTCATATCAGATCTATTGTGTCTTATTTTTTCATTTTCTTTCTTCAGTTCCTTTATTTTCTCTTTTACCTCACAATTTTCTTCTTTTAATGTTATATATTTTGAATTTAATTTGTCAAAATCTGCCTTACACTCTGTGACTGGATGAACTTTAGATATAGTCTGTATCTAAAAATAATTCTTGCTAAATAAACAGCAACATTTAAAAAAATACAAGTGTAAAGTTATTCATTAATTTATTTTTAAGTTACAAAAAGCTTTGATATTTAAATAAAAAATCAAATAAAAATTTTGCATTACGCCATATTATTGTATCACGATATCAATAAGCAAATTCATGCTTTGTAAATATTTTATACGTAAATTTTTGTTTCCTCGAAGAAGAAACTTTAGGATGATGAAATAAAAAATGTATGTAACATTATTAGAGCAACTTTTGAGACCCCAAGTTCCCATAAAAGTAATTTTTAAATTTATACCTATATTATTATATAGGTACTTGTAATTATTAGTAACATGTGTTTTTAAAATTATTTATAATGTATAGAACTGCATAGGAATAAAACTAATGTATGAATTATTTTTACCACAGCTTTCGCATTCGATTTCTTCTGAGTAACTGATTTATGGACTTTTGTATTGTCTGCCTGTTCATTTTCATCTCGTAGGAATTTTTGTATTTTACGTGTAGGTGAGAAACTTTTTGTACACAAAAGATTTTCCTGTGAAAAATATGATTATTTAAACGAAGTTGTGATCGTACAACCTATATGCAGACTATATCTAAAGTTCAAACATTATTATAGCAACTGTCATATAAAAATATATAATGAGCTCCCTGAAATTGATAATATAATCGGAAAAATTTTACAACTGACAAAATAACCCCACAAATATTCTTGATTACTATAAAAAAAAAATAAAAGAAAAAATTTAAGCAAAAAGAGACCTTCAACAGTGTCAATTAAAGTATTACAACATACTTCGACTTGCTCATCCTCTTCAGTAATACACTCAAATTCTGATGAACCCTATATAAAATTACACAAATCTGTTATTTATACTTTTAACATATTCCGTTACTATTGCTTATAATAATTAGCATTCATTAACATACCTCTGTTTCGTATGTTTGATGTACATTTCTAGATTTTGCAGTCTGTAAGTATTTAAAATACAATTTTACATATGTATAACACTGTTCTAAAACAGATGTAATGTCTGGAATTATTGTTGTACATTACCTCAATATTTTTCTCGCACATATCAGTCAAAGATTGAGTATTCTAAAAAAAATTGTAATTTTTATAAATATATATCATTGTCTTAAGTTCAGTGACGTATTTTGTTATAAATGAAGATATTACCACATCTATTTCTCTACTTTTATCTTCCAACAACTTATCTTGAGTATCAGATACCTAAATTTCAAAGATTTATTTCAATAAATATTTATTAGATTACAGAATCAACCATTATAAAAATTTAAAAAAATATTATTTTACAAATATGCAATCTACTATCACGTATTATTGATTTCCTAAAATAAATGGGGTTTAAAATCTTGTGTATTTGAATTAACATGGCATCGGATCTAAAAATGGCTCAGAAATTTACGACTCAGATTTTTGTCATTTATCCAACCCTCGGATATTAGGCGGAACTTTTGAGTATATTTTGCAGATTGTAAGACTTCGAAATTCACAAATAAAATTTATAGGTCTATCACTATTTAAGACATTTGTTCATTTTTATGAAGTAATTATTCCTTTTAAAAAACTGTTTTTTATTATTTTGCATTAATAATGATTGTGTTAATTGTGGTTTTAATTTTCAATTTATCATATATTATTTCATACCAAATCAATAAATTGTTTGCTTTATCTCTTAATATATGTAATTCTATATAAAGAGATACATATAAAAAGTTATTTCCATGTATGATAAATTTTGTTCCAAGCATAAGGATATATTATATATTTTACCTCTGTATGATTTTCCGTCAAAATTATATTTGTCTCACTATAATTATACTTCTTCAGCTTTTTAGTAAGTAGCTTCTCCAAATTCGAGTTCTACAATTATTTATTCATAATGCACCATAACATTACATGAATTGAAGTTGTATAAACATTACTTTACAAAATACGAATTTATCAATAATATTTTTAAAATCAAACAAGATAAATAAGGTATTTACAAAAGATCTTCCGTAGGTACAAAAAAGTTACTTTAATGAAACAAATTTTATTGTATGATATCCATACAAAATCTGTCGTAATATATATTTAAAAGGAAAGATCTGTCGAGAAAAGGTCTTATTCCTCTTGTTTGAATTTAAAAATATGTATACTAAATTGTGTTAAAATTGAAAAAAATCTATATATGGGCTTACATCCTGATTAATTAACGAGCTTTTTGATCTCTTCAAATTATTTCTTCCATTGTCTGAATTCTCATCTTCTGGCGCTGACTGTAACAGATGTGAAGGTACACTACATGTTCTTTTTTTGGCAATCATTTCGTCCATCTCCTTCTTGGAATCTAAAAATCAGAAGCATTAGTATTTATAAATAAATATTTTGATAATGTTCTATTCTTACGCATAAAAACAAGTAATACTATAATGTATTATACATTATTAATTATAGTAAAAAAGTATAGATTTAAAAATATGATTTGATTTATTATAATATTTAGTAAGAGAGAAGCTGCATGCTCTATTATGACATAAGACTTTTTGTAAAAAAAAAAAACGATTTTAATTTTTCTTCAGATATATCATGCATATATCCTGGATGTATGTATCAAGGATGACTTGAGGACGACTTAATTGTGCTATATCTAGCTGGGACATATGTGTATATTGTATATGAAACTTTTAAAACTTAATACTGTTAATGTATTTTTATTAACATAAAAAAACATAATGTTATGTACATATACGTACCTGCTAATAACAAAACTGTTGCTGGAAATGCATTTTCACCCTGTGTCACTAGATATTTCATTATTCTTCTATGTGTATCTTTCTTAAAATTTTGGATGCAAGAAGTTGAAACTACTTTTTTCTTTTCTTTTAATGGACCCGATAAAAATTTCACATAAGCATGCTGCATTTTGTGTTGTACTAATAAAGCAACGTGAAATCCTAAGTAATGAAAAACTATCACGCACAAGTTTTGTTCTGATACACATGGGTATACTCCCTTCTCCTTCTAACTCGCTGAGATAGAAAGAGAAGGGTGTATACTCGTGTGCACTCGGGTGACGTTTCCGAACGCAGCCTTAAGCCCGGTCTACATAGGCCGCAGTTCGCAAAACGCAAGACACACGCACAGTCTACATGTCAATCTAACCTCTTTGTGTATAGAGGTTAGATTGACATGTAGATTGTGCGTGTCTTGCGTTTTGCGAACTGCGGCCTATAATGTAGACCGGGCTTTACCCGATACACGCATTATAACACTCGTCAAACATGCGTCTCCATAGTAGGTTACCACAATCAAATACGTCAATACGTGATTTTTGTGTGTATCTCGATCCACGCGCGGGCAGCGTTTCGAAATTGTTTGAAACTGGAATCACTGCCTTGTCCTCAAGCAGAGAGTAAATATATTGAAGTTGGATAAAAAACGCTATACATCAATAATCAAGTAAGTATGACATTCAAAAAAATTACGAATATAATATCTGCGTAAATGAAGAATCTTATTATTATTATATTATATTATTCTAACCTCTCTTAAATTTATAATCATTTACCATTATTAATATTTACCAAACTTTTTTTATATTAATAATCAATTAAGAACGAGTTCGTTTTGGATTTCAATAAAAAATATTAAGTCAGACATTAAATAATGATAAAAACTTATTTTGTCATTTATTGTTTGTATCTTGATCGCAATCAAGTATTATAAACAAGTATGTAGATGTTTATGCGATATTTTTGTAGTCAAATATTCTATGAATTGTTATGATATTAATTGAGACATTGATTATTATTTTTGTATATTCAAAATATTTGCAAGATTGATCTCACATCTATGTGAGGATGCTTAACACAGTTTCCAGTACCAGAGTATATCATACAGCTAAATTAATAAATGTTTATAATTTGAACTTATTGCTAGGTACATGCTTAAAATTAATCAAACAATGAAAATAAAGGATAGCTAGTCAGACTTATACTGCATGCTGCTGCTGTATTTCACGTATAATATTATTCAGTATTATATTATTCCATTTGTATATATGCTTTAAATATTTTAGATACCATCACATGAGATATATATATATTTCCTGAAAAAATGGAGACTGAAAGTGATGATGACTTGAAGAACGATAACAAAATTAAAAAAGTTAAAAGGAGATACAAAACAGGGCTATTGAAAAATTACGAGACAGATTACAGGCATACCGTATGTCAAGCTACTAGGTTACGTTGGGATTCTCTACGCACTAAGCAAATTACTACTGTTGGTAAGACAATGTTTATTTAATTTCTTTTTTTGCTTTGAAATATAATCTTATCCTTTGTTGATTAAAGATTTTTGTACGTACATAGCAGTACTCTGAGACAGCTGTTTTATTAAAAAGTAAAAAGTACTCTAAATTATAGGACAATGCTAGTCTTATCCTATAATTAATTAGAGAACTGTTTACTTTTCCACAGCATCGAAAGATACATTGATATTTTTTATTGAATTGAAGTTAAATGATATAAAATATTGTAATAAATTATGTTATTAACAACAAAATTTTTGCAGTCTTAAAATATATAAAAATTATATAAATATGCATTTAAATCTTTTACAGGGCCTAGCACAAGTACTTATGCACCTAAGAATATTGAAGAGGATGGAGACCATCTATTAATAAGCAGCAGCAGCAGCAGCAGAGATCCACATGACTTTCATATACAAGATTATGATAGGGGTTGTAGCAATAATGAAGATAATGGTAACTTCAAAATTTTAATGGAATCTCAGATTATTATCAAACATCCGTGTAAAAAAACAGTGATCAAATTTTGTTTAAATTCTTAAAAATAGTGTTCCAAAATATGAAATATACAAAATTAAACCTTTAAATAAAAATTATTTAAATAGATAATCATTTTATAGAGAATTTGTTTATAAAGAAAACAAACCCTGCTAAATTTACATCACTTCAGTAGTTATACTTCTGAATAATGCGCAAAATAAGAAAAAAATTCAAATTTGCAGGTCTCTGAAATCGCCGAAAGACCAATTCTATATTTTTAAATGTTCTTACTGTTAAAAATAAAGCACAAGTATGTGTGTATTAAAACACACAAATAATTTAATTTTACTACATGAAATATAGATTTCAGATACGGATTGTTCGCTGACTGTATTCTCTTATGTGTGATAATTTTTTAAAATAATACTTGCTACGATTATTATTTTTATAAAAATAATTTTTATTTTTAGAACATTCAAACCATGATGACTTTAATGGAGCTGATGACATAACTTTAAATAATCGTGAAGATGATAGCGTTTATAGCGATTTTGAAAATATTATTGCTTCTGATTATTATGACACAGATGATTGTTATTCCGATGATAGTGATAGTGATGATCTTGGTCATAACACCAATTTTGATGATACTGTAATGTTTGGAGAAACTCAAATCACAGTACGAGATGTAATGACAATGATTATGGCTTTCTGTATTCGATTTAAAATATCGGACATAGCAAGATCTGAATTAGTAAATATGATAAAATTACTTGCAGGACCCAAATTCAAAGATTTAAGTATATCTAAGTACATACTAGGAAAAGCTTTTGATCCTCCAGATGATAAAACAACTTATCACTACTTCTGTGATAACTGTAATAAAAAGATTATATATTCTACGTCAAAAAATAATTTTGTAAAAAAAACAGCAACTTGTAAATTATGTAAAAAAAATAACAATATATCTCTAAAATCGAAAAATTATTTTATGTCAATAGACTTAACATATCAATTACAAATGTTATTTTCATATTCAGAAACTAAAAATGACATTTGGAATTACATTAACAAAAGAAATAATTTTTCTGAAAAAGAGAATGTAATACAAGATGTATATGACAGCGAATTATACAAAAAAATCAATAGTGAAAACACTCATTACTTAACGTATAATTTCAGCACTGATGGTGCACCTTTGACTAAAAGCGGAAAGCAGGGATTTGAGCCTCTTCAAATAATTTTAAATTTTTTGTCACCAAAGATTAGGTGTAAATATGTATTACTAGCAGGACTTTTTGTGTATACAAAAGAACCGAACAGTGATTTAGCTAACTTATACTTTTCAAAATTTATTGAACAAGTAGATTATTTATACGAACGAGGAATTGAAGTCACTGATTTAGAGAACAAAAAGCTTAATGTTAAATTTTGCCCCTTAGCGTGTTGCGTGGATTCTAAATGTCGGCCGGTTTTGCAAAATCGATTACTGTTTAATGCTTACCATGGGTGTAGCTGGTGCTATCATAGAGGAGAGTATTGTAAAGATGTTTCAGGAATAAGGTATCCTATCGAAGAAAATGATTCAGAATTAAGAAGTCACAAAAGTCATTTAACAGATCTATATGTCGTAACTACTTCAGGAAAATTTCATGAAAAAGGAGTAAAAAACGATATCAGTTTATCACAAATTCCAAACATTGATATGGTTTGGTCATTTGCTTACGATTATATGCATGGTATGCTTATAGGCGTTGATCAACAAATCTATAAATTTTGGACTTCGTCGAAAATAAATTCTATATTTAAATTAAGTAATAACGAAATAAAAATGATTGAAAACCGTTTGAAGTCCATAAAACCCACGCAAGATATTCACAGACGTCCACGACCTCTAAAAGATCGAGAAAAATGGAAGGCTTCGGAAACAAAATTTTGGATGTTGTGTTATAGTTTACCGTGTCTAGTAGGCATTCTCAATGATAAAGCTTTAGAACATTACTCGTTATTGATAAAAAGCATGCATACTTTATTGAAAACAGAAATTAGTGAAGAAGATTTATTACAATGTGAAAGTGATTTATTAAAATTTGTAGTATATTATCAAATGTATTTTGGAAAGAATTCAATAACATTTAACATTCATAGTTTATTACATGTTGTTCAATCTGTAAAAAAAAGTGGCAATCTCTGGGCAACATCTACGTTTCCTTTCGAGAGCAATATTTATCAATTAAAACTATTAATGAATGGTCCAAATGGAATGGATCAACAAATGGCAAAAAAATCTTTACAGATAGTACATTTTAAAACTGACAATGTTCAATATTCGTCACCTAAATTAAAAAATTATTGTTCAAACTTATTCAATTATAAAAATTTGTCTACATCTTATGCTTATGGTGAAGATGACGTAATCTTTATTGGGAAGCATTATTTCAAACAGTATGGCACAGGATTTTGTAAAATATATAAGAAATGTATATATAGAGGTAAAGTTTTTCACAGTATAAAATACAAAAAAGCAAAATGCACTGTTGATACAATGATTCAATTAAAGTCAGGTCAATTTGGACAAATAGTGGACATAATAAGCTTGAATGATAAATGTTATTTCAGAATTTCAAAAATCTTAACTTTTGACAATAAACCTTTTAATGTATTACACATTGAAAAAATAAGGTGCGAAGATTTTGATGATATTACAGAAGTTTCTGTAACTGATGTAGGTAGAAAGGTTGTGCTTGTAAATGTTCGCAATGCCCGATATTTATGTATGTTACCTAATGATTTTGAGGCGCAGTAAGACAGAAGTTTATTAATTAAGATAGACCTTTACTAATTTTTCTCAATATTTTAAATGTATTTAAATGCATAAATTTTTATAGATTCCGATTGCTTGTAGAAAAAATTGTTTTTTACAATAAAAGTGTAAAAATTATTCTCCGGTGGGAGATTTACTGGAGTCATAGACGGATTTTCGCTCTTTTACTGTATGAAACACTTTTCTTATCCTACAAGCCATATAAGAATTTGTAACAAAATATATTTTTTTTGTTAATCAAATATGTGCAAATATGTTGTCATATATTTTTAACTTTCTGTATTAAAAAAAATAATATACGCAATTTTCACATTAAATATTAAATGCGCATTCTACGTACGTTCCTTTCTTATTCACGAAATCTTTGGGATCGAATAGGCGCACGTCCGCACAAGTGTTCAAAGTTATAACTATAAGATACCTCTCTCCTGCCCCTCCCTTTCCCCCTGTTATATGCGCCAGATATATATGTTAATAAAGAAATGTATGTTAATAATGAAATGGATTAAGCGCAGATAAGTACGATTGAAACCGATTAAGTCGGATTCAGATGAATCCGGAAATATCACATTAAATCCGATTCCGATGTTGTATTAAAACTTAACGATTGATACGGATTCAATACGATTCATGCGGTCACTTATTTATTCACCCGATTAAAATGGATTGGCATAAATACGATTGAAACCGATTAAATCGGGTTTAGATGAATCCGGAAATATCATATTAAACCCGATTCCGATGTTGTATTAAAACTTAACGATTGATGCGGATTCAATACGATTCATGCGGTCACTTTATTTACCCGATTAAAATGGATTGGCATAAATACGATTCAAACCGATTAAATCGGATTCAGATGAATCCGGAAATATCACATTAAACCCGATTCCGGTGTTGTATTAAAACTTAACGTTTGATGCGGATTCAGTACGATTCATATGGTCACTTTATTCACCCGATTAAAATGGATTGGCATAAATACGATTGAAAAGGATAGCGGCGGATTTAGATCAATCCGGAAATGCCGAATTGAAAACGATTCCGATTGATTTGGTATTAAAACAGATTCTCTCCCAATCGGACATCCGATTAACCGGATTGAAAACGCATTTATTCCGATTCAATTTCACCAAATTTAATGCGCAACCAATCGGATTCAATCGGTCATTTTCAGCAGGGATATTCCGAAGGGATAAGGAGAAGCAAAGGAAAGAGAAATGGGAGAAGATCGGGAAATCGGAATACAATAGGTGGTACAGAGTAATAATAGGCGAAGGTATTCCGGGGTATCTGAAGAAGGGGTGGGGAGAGAGTAGATGGAGAAGGGTGGCGAGGTTTAGATTAGGGAATGAGATGAGAGATAGCAGGTATTGAGAGGGGGAAGAGAAGAAGAAATGTAGGATGTGTGAAAATAAAGAGGCGACATGGGAGTATGTATGGGAGGAATGTAGAAGGTGGAAATCAGGAGGAGGAAGTTGGCAGGAAGCGGTGGTATGGGTGTTGGGTGAGGAGGGGGTGGGAGAGGGATGGATGATGGAAATAGAGGGGGAAAGGATGGAAGGAAAAGGGGAGACGGGAGAGTAAGGAGATGGGGTAGGGTAAGGAGGGGAAGGGAGAAAGAGAGAAGGGAGAGAAAGGGAGAGAGAGGGGCGGGAGAGGAAGGCAGAGTAAGTGAGAGGAGATAAATGCACTTCGCTTGTTACAGATAACATAAAGGGAAAGGAGAGGAAAACGGTGGAAAGAAGGATGGAGTGCAGAGCGAAGATAATAATAGAAAAGGAGACGATAGAAAAGATAGTGGAAGGGAAAGTTCGGGGGATGATAAATGAATTGAAGGAGGACAATAAAAGAAAAGATGAGGAGATGGAAGAATTGAAGGAGGAGGTAGAGAGGTTAAAGAGAAAGGTGGATAGGTTGGAGCAGAGCAGGGGCAAAAGGAAGAGGGATGATAGCGAAGAGAGTAAGGGTAAGGCTGGAAAGAGGAAATGGTGGGCAGAGAAGTATGAAAGGAACGACGATGAGAAGAGAAAGAAGAATGTGATTATAAGAATCGAGAGGGAGAGATGGGTAGGAAAGGAATTAAATTGGGAGAAGGTGAAGGAACTGTTTACGGAAGGATTAAAGGTGAAGGTGGAGATAAAAGAGATAAGTGTGATAGGACAGAGAGGGGACTGGGTGACGACTTTAGTAAAGATGGGGAATTAGGAGGATAAGTGGAAGGTATTGGAGGCAAGGAGAAAGGGTAATTATGCAGTAATAGGGACCACCCTCCAATAACCTTGACCTTGACATATGTTGTCAAGGTCACCCTCCTGAGTGACCTTCGGAAGGTTTTAGCCGTCGCTCGTTATTCGTTAAAAAGTTATTAACAAAAAAAGTTTCGAAAATGTAGCAGTTATTTTAAGTATTGAGAGGCATAAATAACTAATATTACGTCTTTTTTTTTAAGCAGAGAATACTTTATTTCGCGAGAAAGTCGCTGCTTTACCAAAACACAACATTTAAAACAGTAAATTGTTGATAAATTGAAGTTTTTTTTGTTAAAGCAGAGAATACTTTATTATAGGTTAGTGACGCGCTTTAAACACTTAAATACTTTTAAAGCGCGTCACTAATCTACATAGGTTGGTGACGCGCTTTAAAAGTATTTAAGTGTTTAAAGCGCGTCAACTAACCTATGTAGGTTAGTGACGCGCTTTAAAAGTATTTAACTGTTTAAAGCGCGTCACTAACCTACATAGGTTAGTTGACGTTTATGGAGAGATATTCGCGAAAGTATTCCACGATATGGTCGTAAAGAGTACCATTTTAATCATTATTTAGCGGAATTTATGTTTAAAAAAGCATACGATTTTCATGAACGATTAGATGCTTTTTTTGAAATAATGTCCATTATGTATCCTTTAACAGAAAATATAAATGAATAAATATTATAGTAATTATTATCATTTCGTCCTGTAATTTCTTTTTTTGGTAAAGCAGCGACTTCTCGCGAAATAAAGTATTCTCTGCTTTAACAAAAAGACTTCAATTTATCAACAATTTACTGCTTTAAATGTTGTGTTTTGGTAAAGTAGCGATTTTCACGCGAAACGAGGTATTCTCTGCTTTAACAAAAAGACTTCAATTTATCAACAATTTACTGCTTTAAATGTTGTGTTTTGGTAAAGCAGCAACTTTCACGCAAAACGAGATATTCTCTACTTAAAAAAAAAAGACGTAATATTAGTCGTTTATGCCTCTCAATACTTAAAATAACTGCTATATTTTCGAAACTTTTTTTGTTAATAACTTTTTAACTAATAACGAGCGACGGCTAAAACCTTCCGAAGGTCACTCAGGAGGGTGACCTTGAACATATGTCAAGGTCAAGGTCATCGGAGGGTGGTCCCTATTACTGCATAATTACCGGAGAAAGGATGGAAGCAGATTAAGAGTGAAATTGGACGAGGATAAACCGGTGGAGACGAGGGTAAGAGAAAGTGAGGAGAAAGAAAGGAGAAAAAAAAGAAGAGAAGAGGAAAGCAGGAGTTCGAAGAGAACTGAAGAGGAGGAGATTACGAAAAGGATGGAGGAGAATTTGTTGATGGAGTCGGAGGAGGGCGAAGATGACAGGAAGAGAAGAGAGTAGGAGGATTGTGGGATAGTAGGGAGAGACGAAGGGAGATAGAGAGAGAAGCACTAAGGGAAAAGGAAGGAAGGAGGGAAGGAGGTAAGAACGTAGGAGTAATATATGTTTTTGCAGAATAAGGGCAGTGCAAGAGGGAAGGAAGACATCGAACGCAAGGAGGGAGAGAGCCGGACAAAAGGGAAGAGCTGCGACAGGAAGGAGGGAGTCAGAGAGGGCGGAATTGAAGAAAGCGGAAGGAGCCTGCCAGAGGGGTGTCGGACGAAAGGGAAGGGAAGGGAAAGAGGATGTAAGGTCGCATATGGCCAGGACGCGAGGGGGAGAAATATTTTGTGTGTATTTTGTAAAAGGTTTGGGAACATTCCTATAAAAAACGCCTTTCGAACCCTACGGGGATATGAAATAAATACATACATACATATAAGTAAAAATAAATTTGCATTTTACATTTATAATTTAACAGAACTTTAGCATAATTTTCGTGACGTTATATATTTTTTAACTCTATATTTTATTCATACATTATATGTTACGAGTATTACTTACCACCTCAAAATATGTGTCTTCTCCAATATCATTAAAAGCAACCATCTCTTCCATGGATGTGATCGGTAAAACAGCTGGTTTTGGTATTGGACGTTTTG